>UNPT01000719.1:0-13705 GCA_900536445.1 Hymenoscyphus occultus
CAGGGCATGATGAGGACCCAGATTGGTATCCTGCGTCAGACTTTAAGTACTCGCCACATAAGCTCAGAAGCTTCCACTTGCAATACCCTTCAGAGCCAGGACCCCCGCGTCGACTACAGGAATGGATCAAGGCTTGGGAGAAGGGATTGGATTCGTACGAAGAATTGGACGACAATACAGAGATGCCTACAAGCTTGAGGGCAAGCTTTTTTTCAAAGGGGGGGTAATGTGACGGTCCTGACCATCACGTGCCACTTGTATCACGTGGCGTCGCTCAGCGACCCACACCATGTACTTAGACTCGAGCTCTCTCGAGCTCTCCTCTTCTCCTCAGCTTAGAATCCTCGAATAGACAGTTCTACGATTCCATAACCTACATTTTGGACGCCCACGGGCAACATATCGTACGTGTCGTCACAACCTTCCCTAGCTCAGACCTCCAGTCAACACGTGACTGGACGCGACCATTACTCCATGGATATAGCCTGTACCTGTATATCCTTTAACAGTTTTTGACTTTTTTCAAGTTGAAGAATAGAAATACCCCCTGACGAGTGTCCTATAACAATTGTTTCATTCAACACAGCTACAGATACTAGACGATAATCTGGAGGAAGCCAAAGAATGTTTTCCTTGTCCTTGATTACCCAATTATCTAAAACTGTAAGGCTATGTAACGAGAAGGCCACGGAGTTGACGGTGTGGAAGTGGCCCTCGAGCGTCTGCAGCGGCCTGCCTGTGCTGGCGTCCCAGAGCCGCACTGTCTGGTCGTCCGAGCCTGAAGCCGCCACCTGGCCATCTGGCGAGAAGGCCACGGAGGTGACGATGCCGGAGTCGCCGGAGTGGCCCTCGAGCGTCTGCAGCGGCCTGCCTGTGCTGGCGTCCCAGAGCCGCACTGTCTGGTCGAACGAGCCTGAAGCCACCACCTGGCCATCTGGCGAGAAGGCCACGGAGTTGACGCTGCCGGAGTGGCCCTCGAGCGTCTGTAGCGTCGCGCTCCAACCTGGTCGCACTTTTGACTTCATTTAAATCAATGGTAGGATATCTTTCTTGAACTGTTTCCTAACTATACTATTTTCTGGGGCAAAGATAAGGGCTGAACAGTATAGTTGAAGGGGTGCTTTTTCAATCACTGACTGGTTATATAGGACAAATCGTTTAGTATCATGAATAAACGAGCGTAAATTAGAACTTTCGTTTGCCTGAGTAACAATTAGTTAGGTAATTTATTATATTATAAAGAAGGCTTACCGAAACAAGCGCTTCTAAGGACAAAATTGCTTAAATCCCCTCTAAGGTCTTGCCCATCCACCCAAGCGCCTCAAGCCAATGTAGTAGATGCTCTTGCAGAAACCGGTGTACTTCATCGCCATTGTAAGCTAGAGAGCCACTCCTCTGTAGATGCTAGACCCAGTAGAGGTATGCGTATTATACTTCGGGCGGAAGGCATTGCTGTAGACGACTGCTCTCGAGTTAAGTGACTTAATACCTAGGAGCATGTAATTCACATATGTCTTTCTTAAGTGTCTTGGACATCAGCTTTATGCAGCGAGTAGCTAATGTACCCTGTGCTTACTTCTCATCTACCCAGAAATTCCCACATCGATCTTTGTTAAAAAGGAAGTCGCGAAACGAAGGGTGGTGTAGGCGGAGCTGGCGAGTCGGGTCGTTTGGAACCTCTAGGATAGCTTGCAGTTTCTCAAGCGTCTTTGTAACAACTCTTTCAGGGACGCTAAGTACTATTACTAGTGAAGTAGCGGAAAGCGGGGATAATAAAACAATAATGCTTCCAAGAACCTTACATCTCATTATATAAGCCTTCTCCTTTTGTAGTGCTCTATAAGTAGGAGGTATAGAGTTTTGGAGTACAGTGAGATATATTTCGTCGAGATGCTGCTCAGGTGTGCCTTTTAAGCTAGAGCCCTGAAGAATCTCATTAAGCATATCTTTAGCAAACTCTCCGCCTTCTTCAACAAACCGACATGCTGTTGCTGCCCAAATGAAGAGGCCACAAGCGTAGAGAACTAGCTGTCTTAGATCTTCTCCACTGGGCCAGTTAGCTCCAAGATTCTAGTCTTGCCTGATTCTCCCTAGATTGTGTTCTAGGAATAGAGAGATATCACAATTCACAATCGATGGTTGTATGTTGTGGAGCACAAAGTCCTAGTGTTCGGCTTGTGGGATATCGCGTATTCCGTGTCGGATAGGGACTTCAGGCCTGCTGGTAAGAAAGACTCGAAGTTATACCGTCATCAACGACCGAGCTTCAGCTAGGAGCTGTAGGATAGTCTTGATATCTCTATCATGCTCACACTCATCAAGTGCATCGATAACAAGGATGTATGAAAGAGGTGATTCGCTCTGTAGCTTCAGTAGTGGATTGAGAATAAGCTGACGCCATTGCTCCGACTCTCTCTTATAACTATATACAGGAGCTTCCCCGGAAGTGGGGTCTCTCTTTAAACTGTCACTAGTAGATAGGCTTTCCTATTTGCGACCCCTGTAGCCTAGGGGGGATTTTCCCCTCTAGCGTCCTTTGTCCTGTCTAGGAATGATCTAGGAGCTAGCCTTTAGGTGTTAGTTTCCGCCGGACGTTAAATAGAAATAAATAAATAAATATATATATAGCTAGATACGCCTATACTAAGAGATTAGGCGAGCGAGTACTAGCTATAGCCAGGCCATGCTCGTTACATGATCCACTACGTGACAATATACCCTATAAAATGCCCTACAAAATGCCCTATAAAACTAAGAAAACTAGTTAGTTTTAATAGACAAAACTGAACTAACTAGTAGTTTGGATTTTACTTTAAAAACTGACTAAAAAATCGTCTAAACTGAACCAAACTGAATTAACCAGCACTAACCAACCCAACTACTGGCTACACTGTACGCGAGACCTCAATGATGCTATTGTAGATAGAGATCTTGAGAAGAGGGAAGCCGCACTACCCCCCGAGGCGCTAGGAGGAGTTTTAAACACTGTCAAGGCTGCCACCAAGCCAGTCAAGACAAAAGTCTTTACTCCAAAGCTGATGTCTCCCAAAGATATCGCTGTGAAAAAAGCGATGATTAAGGCCGCAGTAAAGGGTATTCAGAAAAGGAAAGCCGCACCACCTCCCGAGGCGCTAGGAGGAGTTCTAAACACTGTCAAGGCTGTCACCGACACCAAGCCAGCCAAGACAAATGTTGTTGCTCCAAAGCTGAAGTCTCACAAATTGATCGCTATGGAAAATGGGGCGATTAGATGGATGGTAAAGGGTATTTGAAGCAGGAAAGCTATAATAGTTTGAAAGTAGGAGCAAACCTTAGTTGATTTATAATAGTGGTAAGATACTTGTTACGACTTAGCTAGCTATTTCTCAAGCTCTCTTTGTTCACCAATCTAGTTCTCTCTCGTGTCGTTGAAAATTTAACTCTCGTGATCCGTACCATATAATGTATATGTACAGAAAAACCTCTATACAAGGATATTCTCGGGGGACAAATGCTTAAGGATATAACCGAGGATATCCTTATATCGAGTATCCTTGTATCGAGGGTTTTCTGTAAATTTACCTACCGTGTGGGCTAGAACGCCAAGTGTAGGTGGCAGGGACCAAACTACTGTACTGGATCAGGTCGAGGAACACCAAAACTCGCCCGCACCGCTCAACGTCGCACTTATCCAAATTTGCGTACCGCTACTTCCACCGGTCGGAAAGACATATAATAAGACAAATTTGTAGGTGTAATTAAGTAAATTTTAAATTTTACTGTCCTGTCCTCAAAGAATGCGGCTTAAGTGCGCACGCGGCTCTCGGTTATGCTCCCGCGTGTTCCGTACAATTATTATGCCTAGAACGAAGTATACTTTTTCCCCACCTATTCCTTCCAGAAGATTTTCTGATAAAGAAGCCTCAAAAAACGGGCCATCGGAATGGACACAAGCAAACTTGTAATGGACCTGGTTGAATTAGGGCTGAAATGTTTGAAAGGTAAATTTAGCTTGGATCACCAAACGAATATGCTTTACGAGGAAATACTCTGTTACTCTACTCAAATTTACTCAAGGAGTGCACGTTTCTTGGTCGTTTGTTATGTGAAAGGGATTATATAAATACTCGTAAAATTTACACCTGAAAAGGTGGTAAATTAAAGAGAAGGTAGACGGAAATCGCTAGTTTTTTTCTTCGTCGGCGCGTCGTACTATGCCACAAACTTTGCTCTTAGAATATTCTCGATAATATCCTTAAAATCCGGCACCGAGGATATTCTTGTATCGTGATTTTCCTGGGAAGCTTATTTTTATTAGAAATCTGAACTCAAAATCGACTTCACATAGAAGCCAAGATGGGTGCGGAGGAAACACCACCCCAAGATTCTCCAATGTTCTCTCGGCGCCAATAAAAAAATGACGTCTCAATAACACGCCGCGCTGTCGGTCTTTGGTCGGTATTCATGATCATCACACAGTGCATGATTCGCTTGGAGAAAAGGCAGTTGCTTTGATATAGGGCTTCCGAGATGGTATTTTTATGTACGGAGTCTGTTGATTATTTGTTAGAGTCCAAGGACTGACTTTTCTACGGGCTGATTCTTTCTATATGAGAGCAGTTCTCTCAAAGATTTCCAGGTTTCTCACCCACCTTCATCCTTCCTCACTTTCGTTTTTCTTTCTTTCTCAAGTTCTTATGGGGCTTTTTAGTAAATTCCATTCGTAACACTACATTCTTTACATGTTACCTACCACATTCGTTTGATTATTTTACACTTCTTCAATTCTACCACGACTCTCACTCTTTTATCGCGACCCTTATTCCTCTTTCACTTCAATCAACTTCACCATGCTACTTCTCAATATCTTGGGCGTAGCCACGGTCCTTTCCACCTTGGTTTCTGGGCTTCCTGTCGCAGCACCACAAGACCATGCAGTATCCTTGCATCTTAAGAGGACTCCCCCTCCTGTTCCCCTCGACAAAGCCGTGATCGATACTCGGTCCCCCGTACTCAACACCGTCTCTCAAGAACAACACGACGCCGCCCTCACGAAGTTTTCCAAGAGAGCCGATAATGCTGTTGTCGATGCAGATCTCGAGAAGAGAGAACCCGAGGCGAACCCAGAATTTCGTACGAAAGTTGGGATGGCTATGGAAGCTGCCAAAGACGCAATTAAATTAACCACACAGGCAGGAAAGCAGGCAGGAATAGCTGCCAAATACGAAATTAAATCAGGCGCAAAGGATGGAAAGGTGATGGGGAAGAAACTTGCTGCTGCTGGAAAAGAGAAGATGAGGGTTGGAAAAATAAAGGCTGTGAACGCTGGTAAAGCTGCCAAAGACGCATTCAAGACAGCCGCAAAGGATGGAAAGCAGATGGCGAAGACTCAGGCTGCTGCTGGAAAAGAGAAGATGAAGGTTGGAATGGAAAAGGCAAAGGAGAAGACGACGAAGTGGTTCTCGCCGGCGTCACAGAAGAAGGCCGATCCCCCAACCACAAATGGAGTAACGGCCGCTTTGTCGGAACCACATTTACAACCCATAACAAAGAGGGAAGCCGCTCCAGAGCCAGCAAAGACTCTAGGTGAAATGAGAAATACGGTTTCAAATTTCGGAGCAGCAACAAAGAAAGCCGCAAAAGAGGGACAGCTGTTAAAGTTTGTAGGTGGACTTGGAAAAGAGCTAGGGATGATAGCGAAGTCGAAGGCGAAGAAGATTTCCGGGAAGAAGGCCGGTCCCCCAGGCCCAAATGGAGCCGTAAGGGGCGCTATGATGAATCCACATATGAAACCCATACCATATATAAAGAGGGAAGCCTTACCGGAGGAGCAGAAGGTCAGTGGTGAATGTCGCAATTGTATTATGTGATTCTATATCACCATATGCTGTAGCTAGTTATATAATCACAATTCACATCCTATTTTCCACCTATATTCTGACCATTATACTATTTTCTAGGTGGAGTTCAACACGAAGACGTCTCTAGTGAAAGACCATACCTATTCCAAGAGGGAAGCCGCACCGGAATCCGCACTACAAAAGAGATCTCTGCCCCAATCAGGGTCAGAATGGACTCGGCACGATGCTTCAGCTGTTAAACACGAATTGGGGAAAGCTGCTACATTAACGAAGATAGAAGCTGGAAAGAAGAAGCTGAAGGAGAAGACAGAGAAATGGGTCGCAAACAAGCTGAAGAAGAAATTTGGAGAGGAAAATGAGAAGCTCAGCCTGCATCGGGACACGCACAAGAGGGAAGCCTCACCGGAGCCAGTCTTGACAGTTGACAGTTTGAAGGCTGTCACTATGCCAATTTGGAAAGGTGCTGTTTCCTTAAAGCAGAAGATAAAGGCCAAGATAGCATATACTCTTGACGCTCCTTTTAGGAGGGAAACTGAAAGATTTAAGAAAGAAATGGCTGCGAATAGGCTGGATCGTCAGGCGATCCTAGAAAGGATCGGGGAACTGAACAGGATCTGGGAACAGAAGCTGATGTCAGCCACACCAAAGAGGGAAGCCGCACCAGAGCCAGGAAGGACACTTGACAGTCTAAAGACTATTACCCAGCCAATCGTGAATAGTGTCGTTTTCTCAGGGCGGAAGATAGCAGACAAGGTGAAGCAAAAGAAAGCTGCTCACAAGAAGAAGAAGGAAGAAAGGACTCGGTACGAAGAGGACTTACACTGGCTCAGGACTCATGGTTGGAAGGGGGAATATAAGTTGCAAACTGTTGCATGACGCATAATATTTGATGATTCACTCACTTTCTACTAGTACTAAACTAGTACTACGTGGCAACAACTCTGTATTTAATGCCCACCTGTACCTTACTTTTACAATAGAAGAGTTTTCCCCTTTTAATCCCACAGGTTATGAGTCCCTCGCCGCTTCGCGTGCCTCTGATAATGAGACCTTCCCGTCAAGCCCAGACGTAAAAATATGAGCATTTGAGGCGAGGCCCTTCTCGGGGGGTGAGCAGCTAGCTAGCTTGAAGCAACCTCATCCTACAAATCAGTACCTCATCGTCCTTTCGGGTCCGACAGTGCCAGAGCCATAGTGCCAGTGCCAGAGCCAGAGCCAGATGCCAGAGTGCCAGTGCCAGAACCAGATGCCAGATGCCAGCGCCAGAGAGCCAGTGCAAGCGCCAGAGTCATAACGGACAACAACTGTATCGGACGCCTCTACACGGAACAACAGACGACGACATTGAGACTCGACGACAGTTCCTAATCCTCCCGAGTTAAGGGGGTGATTAACCGACAACGCCTATATTCCCTAGGCAGTCAATACTCGACCACTGCGATACGCAAGTCCAATGCGCGACCGCTACGAATCATAAGCAAGTCGAACCAAGTCTCTCGAGTCACTACCAACAATCCTTATTTTCTCTCCCGGGCTCACTACGGATCGAACAATTGATCGAAGTGTAAAGGAATAGGAAGTGACAGACAGAGCAGCTCTTTAGGATTCCGAAATAAAGGGCTTTAAAGCCTTGATCGGAATAGGGGGTGCAGATATGCTAGGAAAGGGACCTGTTTTTACGCTCGTCTCGTGAACGTCAAATAAGGGGGTGTGTTGCATGACGCATAATATTTGATGATTCACTCACTTTCTACTAGTACTAAACTAGTACTACGTGGCAACAACTCTGTATTTAATGCCCACCTGTACCTTACTTTTACAATAGAAGAGTTTTCCCCTTTTAATCCCACACAAACCGCAACAAAAAAGAAGTCAACCACACGAAAGAGGGAAGCCTCACCAGAGCCAGGAAAGACACTTGACAGTCTAAAGACTGC
Source organism: Hymenoscyphus occultus (assembly GCA_900536445.1). Lineage (NCBI taxonomy): Eukaryota > Fungi > Ascomycota > Leotiomycetes > Helotiales > Helotiaceae > Hymenoscyphus > Hymenoscyphus occultus. The sequence goes on from UNPT01000719.1 coordinate 7,778, forward strand.
TACCCAGCCAATCGTGAAAAGTGCCGTTTCCTCAGGGCGGAAGAAGGAGGCGTGAACATAGTCGGTAAGGAACATTTCACCCTTCTATATAGCCCTGCAAGGGACAAGGCGTTTGCGAAGAGAAATATCACTAGCGCCTAGGCTGTAACTGGTTTGTTTCCGCTTAATCGAGATAGAGTTCTTAGGCACACCCCAAAACCTCCTGCTCAACTGGTTACGCCGGGATCGGATGAGATAAGGACGGATTCTGGTCTAATAGACAAAGTACCATAAACGCCTATAACACCAGTATTAGCAGAGGCTTTTATATTAATGCATAGTATGATCTAATAGGACACTTCTAATAAGAAGTGTATGACTCGGGTACAGAGGTATGTATAGAAACTTGCTAATGCCGGCCAGAAAGCTATTGCTTACTATACCCTCCTCGAACATGAAAAGCAGCTATTAAAGAAAATAAATAACGAAGCCAAAGTTCGTAAATCGACTAAGTCAACTGTGCTTAGGAGGGGCTAGGGGAGGGTGATGAGCTTTAAGGATATCGAGGTAGTACGAGCAGCGCGTACTGTGAAGGATATTGTCAAAGTCAAGGAAAAACGTGGCCGGAAGCGTAAAAGTGATCAAGGTAAGCCTAAACCTGAGCCAGAACCAGAGGTGGAGCTAGAGCCAGAAACAGAACTAGAGCCAGAAATGGTGCGTGCTGCGAAAAAGGCCAGAAAGTGCACCAGGAGACGTACTCCGAAGCGTACGAGTATTGTAGAGGCAGATCTGCCAGAACCAACGCCAGAGCCAGAGCCAGTAAAATTGACTCGGGATATCCCCCTAGTAGCATAGAGCGTACCGGTTGCGCAGATGTATTAAAGTGCGGGTTGTATAGTAGAGGATAACTCTGTATATTGTTAGGAGAAGAGTGGGCAGTTATTACTTATTGTTTGTTATCGCGTACGCGGTAGATCGCTATAAAATTGTTAGACTAGTTAGTATGCATAGCGTAATAGAAGTAACAATGAATCAACTCGTACTAACTGTCAATGGGTAACTCTTTTGTACATGTCTTAGAGGAGGCTTAGGGTCCCTTATTTCTGTTATCTCCCAAGAAATCTCGACTCTCACCCCCTCGCCAGCTTGCTACTTATGTATGTCCAGGAAGTTAAACGTGAATATGCCGAGCCAGAGGGAGACGAAGGAGAGGAGGAACAAGGCTGTGCTAGGACAAAGCACGCTGTAGGGGGGGGTTCCTGTATTTGCGACTATTAGTATGCTCTTCTAATCTATAGTGTAGTATAAAGGGTAATAGAGAAGAAATAAGGGAAGAGCTTACGATCAGGGAAGCATTAAGACCTCTAAAGGATCTACGAACGCTAGTCTTACAAGGTGGTGTCATCGAATTCGTATTGTTAAACGAACTCCGTACAGCAACTGCTCTTAGTATTAACGCGGAGATAGGGTTATAGTGTGAGATTATAATCGCGTAGTAGAAGGTTACGACGGCGATAATAAGTTAATAGAGGAAGGCATAGACTAGAAGATATCTTTCTTAGAAAGCGGCAATGACCCCGAATATCTTATGCCGGCTAACCAGATATAGCGATATTAGCCGTCTGCTGGGATAATCGTGAGTAACCCGTCGAACTCCTTGCGGAGGATAGAAGAGAATGTGATGATAGGCTTGTCAGCCTGAACTAGGCGCTACTAGTGGTTCTGGAGCATCTCTTAGGCTGGTTGGTCTAAGGAGGCGAGGTGTTGTGATGGCTGCAAAACGAAGTGTTGCGGCTCTGCTCATATGACTATATAATATTTTCACAAGGGACCCCGCCCAAAGCCTTATCGTCGACCTTACTTTCCCCGCGAAAGCTCAAAATACTCTATAGTCTCCATAGTCTCCATAGCCTAGTCCGTAACTTTCATTCGAGTAATTTCAAGGTCCCTATTCCCCGTCGTATTAATAACCGAGTAACTGTTATTATATTAATCCTTCTCTTATAGTCTATCTAAATATCGGCGCGAACTACCTAGGTTCTTAATTAATATAGCTGCTCTAAAAGTCGTGAGTACAGCCACTTTGAACTATATAGGCCCTGCTAACTAAGTTTTAGCTTGTCGATATATACGGAATTCATATACTATATCAACTAGCGACGCTAGTTATACCCTCCGTTGACATCGTCGCCCTCCATGGTCTAGGTGGTGGTTGCTACTCTACCTGGGCAGCTGATAATGGCTACGTATGGCTCCGCGACCTTCTGAAAGAGGATACAGACACCGCTTGTATTATAATATACAGCTATGACGCTACAATGTGGAAGAAAGCTCCAAAGGACGCTCCGTATAAATTTAGCAGAAACTTTCTCGGTGTATTAGACAACAAGAGATTAAATAAGAACTAAGATATACGTGGAACTATTCGCCCTTAGCGTTATTAAGATTATAACTAATGTTATAATAGAAACAAAGACTAATTATCCTCGTTGCTTATAGCTTAGGTAGTATTATAGTAAAAGAAGTTAGAATTTAGAATTTTATTAATTTATCACGGCTGTAACATTCTTTTTAATATATACACAGGCCCTAATATACGTATATAATCGTTAGGACCTTTATGGTAATCTACTTCGAAGCGTACGCCATATCGCCTTCTTTGGAACACCCTATCAAGGCACAGATCCGGCCTCACTCGCTAGTGTACTTAACAAGATCGGTAAATTAGTGACTAATACGAACGATACCAGCGTCTTAGAAAACTTATCACTTTGGTCACAGCCCGTTTTATAGACTAACCAGAAATTCGTAAACCTTGCCGATGCCCTTTCGTTTACAACATATGTAGAAGAGAAGACTCTGCACAGTACTATAGTAAGGCACACACTATATTATCTCGCAATAGGTTACTAATACGATAGACATAAAGATAGTTCACGAGGGCTCTACGACCCTTAACAAGCCTAGGGAGCGAGTAATAATAATCGCCGCTAACCACAAGACAATATACAAGTTTAAGAACAGGGCTGATTACTAAATAATTAGGGACCGGTTTATTAAGATTCTCGACGACTTGGAAAACAGAACGGCAGAGGATAAGGCGCTTGCTAAAAGGCTTGCGGAACTTACACCGTTAGCCTCTTTACTACTAGCCTGTTCGACACTACCATTAATCTAACACATTTCATAGCGTTGTAAGGTCTAATATAATTAAAAACCTACGTACGTAGCGCTTACTCAATGAAATTTTTATGTTTGTGTCTATTGCTAAAACATATGATAATAGATATACGTACGTGAAGCGAATCCTCTCCAGCTGAAAAAATCATAATATATAATAGTCAAGTTGCCTTAAGACGCCATGTTTTATAACATAAATTGTCCCCAAGTAATTTCGTATATTTACAGGAACTCGTCTTACTTACTTTTTGCCTAAACAGATAGTTTAAGTCAGCAAACCGACTCCAAGAACCAGAGCTGTCTCTAAGACCTATAAACGACAGATCCTCGCAAGGACAAAACACGTATTAAGGAGATAAGGGGCGGCCTTCTAAGCGACTTATACTACTAGATCCTCGAAAATTCTAAATTCCAACAATAGCACGACGGCAAACAGAGCTAATTACTTTGGATCCGGGGTAATCCCGGTAAGGGCAAGACGATGTTGCTCTATGGTATAATAGATAAGTTGAAAGAGACCACCAACACCGCTCCTGCTTCTAGTCGTTGCCTCATGTCTTACTTCTTTTACCAAGCCACGGATGTCCGTATTAACAATACGACAGCTGTGCTTCGGGGGCTGATCTACCTCCTTGCTAACCAACAACCATCTCTCCTCTAACACGTTCGAAAGGAGTACGATGCTACAGGAAAAAAGCTCTTCGAAGGTATAAATACCTAGTATACCTTGTCCGAGATTTTCACTAATATTTTATAAGACCCTAGGCTAAAGAGTACTTACCTGATTATCGATGCCCTCGACGAATACTTGACTAGTCTACTATAACTTCTTCAATTTATCGTTAAGACGTCACCTATTTATTCTCGTGTTAAGTAGATCATCTCTAGTCGCAATTAGCCGAGCATCGAAGAGCAACTACGCATATCCAACCAAAAAGTCTAATTACGACTCGAACTCAACTAAGACTTAATCTCCGCTACTATAAGCACGTATATCGAGCATATGGTAGGTAAGCTAGCAAAGCGTAAGAACTATACCGCTAAGTTACAAAAGTCGATACAAGAATATCTCTCCTTGAATACTAACGCTACATTTCTCTAGGTAGCCTTAGTCCTAAAGGAGCTAGATATAATCGATCGAAAATTTACTCTTGAGAGGGTAAAGATATTTCCTCCTAGACTCGGTCCCTTGTATAAGCGAATAATAGATCAGGTAAGCTAATCCAACAATGCCGATATCTACAAGCGAATACTTTCTATTATAGCTGTCGTTAGACGCCTAATTACGCTTTAAGAACTAGTCTCTCTTAATGACACACTTCACAAACTTAATTGTCCCGAGGATGTTTCCGAGGATCTTAAGGATTTAGAGCAGACGATTAGCTAGTACGGATCCTTCTTAACAATTCGAGACAGTATAGTATACTTCGTACACTAATCGGCCAAGGACTTTTTACTCTAGGAAAACACCTCTTAAGAAATCTTTCGTTATAGTCTAGGCGAGATACATCATACAATCTTCTCACGGTCACTTCAAGTCATGTCCTTGGTACTACGGCGTGATGTCTATTGCTTAAGAGCTCCTAGAACCATCATCGACCAAGTTAAGAAGCCTGATCCAGATCCCTTAGCTGCTGTAAGGTACTTCTGTCTTTACTGGGTTAATCATCTACTTGAATATCAAAGTAAGGAAGACATAATCAGAGACCTCAAGGACAGTGGCCAGGTTTATAACTTCCTTCGCAAGTACTTCTTATATTAGCTTAAAGCGCTAAGCCTGTTAAGAAGTATGTCAGAAGGTATAGTTATAATCAAGAAGCTTAAAGTTCTTCAGGTACGTTTTTAGATAGTTTTATTGTTATCGAATTATTCTAACGTAAACAAGTTAAATAGAAGTCCTGATTTAAGTACGTTTATATACGATGCTAGGCGCTTTGCGGTATCCACCCGATCAATTATTGAACAAGCGCCTCTTCAGGCGTATTGTTCAGCTCTTGTTTTCGCACCAGAGAAGAGTATTGTTCGAGAAGCCTTCGAGAGCTGTATTCCACCTTGGATCTAGGCAAAGCCTAGAGTCGAAATATACTGGAATACGATGCTGTAAACCCTCGAGGGCCATACTGATGGGGTCACCTTGGTCGCCTTCTCCCCTGACGGCGAGCAGATCGTGTCTGGGTCTGGGTCTGGGTCTGGGGACAACACCGTCCGGCGCTGGGACGCAGCCACGGGACAGCAGCTACTGCCAGCCCTTAAGGGCTATACTGATGGGGTCAGCTCAGTCGCCTTCTCCCCTGACGGCGAGCAGATTATGTCTGGGTCTTGGGACAAGACCGTCCTGCGCTGGGACGCAGCCACGGGGCAGCTACTGCCAGCCCTCGAGGGCCATACTGAAGAAGTCACCTCAGTCGCCTTCTCCCCCGCCGGCCAGCATATCTTAACCTTACACGTTTCTAAGAACTGGCTAGCAGATCGCACTACTAATCTTCTCTGGCTACCTACTGAATATAGACCTACTCGTCAGGCTGCATGGGGTAGAATTATTGCGTTAGGACATTTGTTAGGAAGATTGTCAGTTCTTTAGATTCAACCATATAAAACATAAAATTTGTACTTATTAATAAACGATATATGAAGCTCTGAATGGCCAGCAAAAGTCGAAATCTCAGCCTGTACGAGGCGCTGGCTACGAACCTAGGATTGCAATATTATCCTAGAGCTGATGAGATACTCTCGCATTCGTTGGAGCTGGTGTGAGCGTCGTGGTGATCC
>UNPT01000713.1:0-14530 GCA_900536445.1 Hymenoscyphus occultus
CTTATAACAAGGGACAGAAATAGCTTGTTTTGAGAGTCGGTCAACTACTACAAAGACGTTGTCGTATCCTGATTTGTCCTTTGGAAAGCTACAAAAGTCCATAGTAATATACTGCCAGGGACGGTCTAGCACAGGGAGTGGCTGAAGCAGTCCAGGTGTCTTGTCCCGTGGGCTATTTGAGCGGCTACAATCGTGGCAGTTCTGGCAGTATTGCTGGATGTCTTTCCACATGCCTTTCCAGTAGTAGCGTACAGCTAGTATTTTGTAGGTTTTCTAACGTCCTGGATAAGCCGTAGACACTTAGTTATAAGCTTCGCGTATTAAGTGTATACGTAGGTTCTGAAAGTCAGGAACAACAAGGCGGTCGTGGTATAGTAGCAGTCTATTTTCTAGAGCAAAGGGACCTTCTAAATCCGCTTCTGCTTACTAACGGACGGCGGTAAGCGACTTAGAGGTACGGTTAGCAGTCAAGATCCGGTCGACTATCGATGTCTCAGCTGAAATAGGGGCTATGTCTAAAGAGCTGATTTGTGCTTAGGCTATAGAGTCAGGATGTAGGATTAGAGGGTCTATCTGGTCATTCCGGAGTAGTTATTGTAGCCGATCAGCCTTCTTTACTGAGTCCTGAGCCTCTGTCTCGTCTAAGCGCCTTGTTAGGGCGTCCGCGCGGGTATTCTCCTTAGCAGAGCGGTACTTAATAATAAAGTGATACTCGGCTAAAGCTTCTGCCTAGCGTACTTAACGTACGTTTAAGTTCTTAGAGGTCATAAAGTACTCTAGAGCCTTGTGGTCGGTGTATATTGGATACGCTGGGCAGTACGCTTAAGTTCTGGCCTCTATTCCTTTAAGGATTTGACAATAGCTAGCATTTCTTTGTCATAGATCTCATAGTTGTATTCTACTAAGGCCATAGTCTTTGAGAAGTAGGCTACCGGTAACTAGTGCTCGCTATACTTCTGGGACAGGATCCCTGTAATCACTCCGTCCAAGGCGTCTATCTCTAGTATACTCTCTAGCTCTAGGTTATAGTATTGAAGCAAGGGAGCTAAAGTTAAGGCGTCTTTTAGAGTCTGGAATACGTGATGACAGTGGCTATCGAAGTTAAATGGTACGCTATTATGAGTAAGGGTAGTCAGTGGCTTTGCGATTACTCCGTAATTCCGAATAAATCTTCTATAGAAGTTACAGAAGCCTAGGAAAGACTGTATACCCTTTACTGTAGAGGGTACTTGCTAGTTTTGGACAATAGCGACCTTCTCTGGGTCTACCGAAATGCTGTCTGTCGAAACAATAAAACTAAGATATTTTGTCTGTGTGACACTGAACTCGCATTTCTTGATGTCCGCTTGTAGACCTGCGTCGCGTAGTCTCTGTAGTACTAGCCGGACATGCGTTTCATGCTTAAGGGGGTCGTCTGAATAGATAAGGATATCGTTAAGGTAAGCTGTACAGAAGTCGTCTAAGTAGTCGAATAGGACGTCATTTATGTACCTCTGGTATATAGCAGGGCTATTCGTAAGTCCGAACGGAAGGACCTTGCATTTATAGGCGCTATACCTTATACGAAAGGTAGTTAATTCTTCGGAAGCAGGGTCCATTCGTATATAGTGGAATGCCTAACGAATGTCGAGCTTTGTAAAGATCTTCGCTCGAGAGATTCGGGCTAAGGTCTCGTCTATTAATAGCAGGGGATATCTGTCCTTACGGCTTAAAGTATTTAGCTTACGATAGTCGATACAAAATCGTAGGCCGCTATTCGGTTTCTTAACAAAGAGGACTAGAGCCGTAAACGGGGCTTGGCTAGCTTCGATAAAACCCTTGTCTAGGTTTTCAAGCAGGTACTACTTTGTCGCTTCTAGTTCCTGAACACTCATTTTATATAGCGGGCTATATAAGAGCTACTTTTCGTCAGCTTCTAGGGCGATTTTGTAGTCGTAAGGCCGGTGTAGCGGAAGTTGGTCGGATACTAACTTTGAGAACACATCTACGAATTACTTATATATAGCCGGCAGTTAGGACAGATCTTCTTCTACAACTACAAGTATAGTGTCGGGTACAGGCCTTAGCGGTATAGTCTTCTAATTAATAACACGCTCAATCTTGTACAGGCTTATAGAGAAGAGCTCGTTACTTACTTATTTACAATTCAGGTACATCGTATACCTGTGACGACACGTACGATATGTTGCCCGTGGGCGTCCAAGGTGTAGGTTATGGAATCGTAGAACTGTCTATTCGAAGATTCTAAGCTGAGGAGAAGAGGAGAGCTCGAGAGAGCTCGAGTTTAAGTACATGGTGTGGGTCGCTGAGCGACGCCACGTGATACAAGTGGCACGTGATGGTCAGGACCGTCACAATACCCAGAGATTAAGTGAATGTCGAGTACTATATTCGACAGTGGTTTCGATAGGGGCTCAAGCGAAGGCAGTACTAGCGAAGGCGGTATAGTAATAGTAGAGACTATAACTCGTCCGTCCTTATGTCGTTTCTCTTCTTTTAGCATAGCCTTGTCTCTCCTAGCTATATCAGCCTAGTAGCACGGTACCGGCTGTTTAGGTACAATAGCCGACTACGGGATAATTGTCTCGTTCTATAGCCAGGGGGTCGTCGCATAGTACTCTAGGGGCCAAGTCAAGCGTCTAGCACTACAATCGACTAAGACTCTAGAGTACTTAAGCCATTTGCGTCCAAGGATCACTTAATAAGAGCCAAAGGGGGTAATCAGGAACGGAAGGTTTAACTATCGTCGTCCATCTATAGTAAGGTGTAGGCGAAGGATGTAGGAGATGCTTACTCCGCTTTGTCCGTTATACCCTAAGACAGGGATTGGGCGTAGTAGTCGCTAAGCTTTAATTCCTAGGAATTTAGCCCAGTCGACGGCTGTGGTTTAGTCAATAAAAGCGAACCTATTTACTCTAGAGTCAATAAGTGCTTGCAAAGACAATGCGTATCCATTTATTAATAAAGTACACGTAACAGTCATATGCTTTCCACCTATTAACCATTGTAGATCTAGCTTCGCTAGATTAACTAACTCGCCTAAGAAGGAGTCTTCTCTTAGGCGCTTCCATTTCCCGACAGCCCTTTGTCTTCTCCTTGCTCACTGTCTTCCTACTCAACAATCTTATGCAGGCTTGCGTCTTCCTGCTCAACAATCTTATTCAGGCTTGCGTCTCGCTTAGGATAAGGGCAATCCGGGCGAATGTGACCTGATTTTCCACAGTTATAGCATGTGATCTCAGGCTAGGGGACCGTAGTCTCGCGTCGTTCCGCTATCCGCTTTGTAGGCGGGGTCGTTAAGTGGGATGGCAAAGCTGAGGGAGTTGGATAGCGGGGCATAGTAGGGACAGTAACGACCCTGGCTAGCGGAGTAGTACGCGTTATCCTCTTTAGGGTAGGATTCCGAGCTCTGTCACGTTTGAGCCTTGCGTCAGTTCCCGAGGTAAGGTCAGCGAACTCATTAAAGTCCTTAATCTTTTAGACCTCGACACGCATCTCGTCCTGTAGGGGCTGTACCAGCTTATCGTACATGTCGTCCTTCCATTCTGACTTAGCGATCCTGCCTTTGGTGGCGTACTGTAAGAACTTAAGTTTAAAGTCGAAAAACGACTCGTCTGATCCCATGGTAAGGGCTTTATATACCTCTCTTGCATCGGCTCGTTCGTGGAGGTTCCGGAGGCTAGAAACCAGGTACTCGACCATAGATTCCCAGTCCGGGAAAGCGTCTTCTGGGTCATCCTCTGCAGCCATAGCTGTCTTAAGCAAGGTAGCTGCCTTGCCAGTTGTGCAAGCGAACACGTGGGTCATTTTCTCTGACTCGGATGCGAAGTGGTCTGCATTTGCGACAAGCTTGCTCTTGAGTAGGACCTGCCATTAGACGAGGGACGGGCTACTGCCATCATCGAGTAGAGGAACGTCCTTGACTTTGGCGCTTAGCTTTGGCTTCCGACTAGTAGAGCCTGAAAAGGATGGTGACGTAGTCTGTCGGAGCGCGCTATACTACTGACGTCCGGCAGTGGCTTTTCCCTTTTCAGTAGTGGGAATAGGGTCATCTGGAGAGGCCGTGTTCCGCGTCTGGACAGCTATGCGTAGTTGAGCGTTTTCCTGGCTAAGCGAATTAAGTCTTCCCATGATCTGGTCGTACTACGTAGGCGTAATAGGTACCGGGGTAAGAGAAGAGCTGACGGTCCTCTGCCGCTCTTGAAACTGGTCTTCAAGAAGAGAATCGTCGTCTGTCTGTTGGAAAGTGTTAGAGGCTCCAGCGGTTTGTACAGGCGTGTGAGTAAGGGAGGCTACGCCTCGACCTCTACCTCTGTTGGTACGTCTTCCGCGAGCGTTTGGGGGGGGGGGGGGGGGGTTGGTAATACCATCGTTCAGGGACATATAACGCACACTGCGTTCAGTGATATATAACGTAGTGTTACTAAGGATGATGTCGAGTCGAGTATCGTCAGCCAAAAACAAATAAACAAAGTGGGATATTATAGCAGGCCTTCCCAGGCGAAGAAGTGACTTAGTTATAATGTGAACGTGTAGAGTAAACCACTACTTGCTATAATGAATACTAAGTCAAACCGAACACTGCTATAAAGAGCGAACAACTAAGTAGGGAGAGAAGAGAGTTCCAGAGGAACAGGAGCTTATATACAGGATTCCTCGTAGCATGCACGTGCTACGATACACGTGATCTGACCCTATTTCCTCCAACTCCGTAACAAATAACTCTTTCTTATACTTATTCTTACTATAGATATTATACTAACTCCGGCTACTACTAGTATAGCTTCTATAAGTTTATTAACTTATTAGATATAATATAATATAGAAAAAGAAGTAATAGAAGTAGGTCCTCGAGGAACTAAGAGAAAGAGATTTATATATATAAAAAGATACTATTAGAAAGTTATAGAAGTAGGATTATTAGTATATAGTTATTAGATATATAAGAAAGGGGGGTAAATTTTACTTAAATTAAATTTCAATCTTATTTTAAAGTAGTTACTTATTTTATAGTTATTATAATAATTTTAAGTAAAATATCGTAGTTTATAGGAAATAATAATCTTTCTCGGCCTATATAAATTTTAGTGTATTCTAATAGCTTAGTATTACTAAGCTATTATAATAGACCTATAGTAATACCTTAAAATAATTCTACGCGAGGGTACTTAATCCTAGTCCGAAAGACCTCCGTACTATCTAGGAGATATTATACAACTAATAAACTACCCCTCGCTATCTATCTAGGGTTGTACCTATTCTCTATTTTATATTTTATATTCTATATTCTATACTTTATATTCCCCATTCCCCATCCCACATCCCACATCTACCATAAATCTCCATCCCATCCCATTCCATCCCATTCCATCCCATTCCATCCCATTCCTCATTCTCATTCCTCATTCCCATTCAAATCTACTTCCACCACCCACACTATTTATTCCCCACTCTCTCTCTCTCTCTCTCTCTTTTAAGAAAATGAAAATGAAGGTAGATTATAAATAGATATTTTATATTTTATATTTGTGATGATTTGTAAGTATGGATTATAATGATAATAATAGGAACGGTATAAGTAAATGATGGGATGGGATGGGAGTATGATAGGGTAGTTTAAGTGAGGCGAGGAAAGGGTGGAAAGGGGGGATTTGACTTTGACTGGACTCTGGAGGGTTATTATAGTATAGTATGGTATGGTATAGAAAATGCCTGGAGAGAGCGGGAAGAGAGGGATAAGCGGTATGTCGTGAGAAGAGGGGATGGACCTATTGATGTGATTATATACATCTCTCATGATTCATGTTAGGTCTCTCGACATCAAAGCGCTACTCCATAAGATCCATGAGAGCTCAAAACAGGAAAACACTTCAAAGGAATCGCCACGAAGGATTCGAGGTCTCGAAGTTACCGGCCATGATAGGTAGTTATACCATACAGCAGAATGTTAGTCGTATATCACTATATCCACACCCCTAAAGATTCCCCAAATTCCACCACCCACCCGCACTCCCCTGCCCCTCAACCTGCGGTCGCTGATGGAAGAAGTTCTCCGCCAGAACCGCCAGTTCATCATCCGAGAATTGAAAAGGCTGCTGGGCTCCATGAGAATCCATATTTGTACCGAACGCTATACTTCCATGTCCCGCACCTGCACCAGCACTCCCACCCGCCCCTCCGAAGCCCAAAAACTCATTACCCTGCAAGACATTGACACCCATCCCGACGCCCGCAACGGGCGTCCCCGAAGTGGGCGTTCCAAACTCCTGTCGCTCGACCCGGGTAGGCTCCGGCAGCACAGTCGTCTGCGCCATCTCGGTGCGAGAAACCATTAGAGTGGAATGCAGCGAGGCATCGAAGAGGTTCCTTGCTGTGCCGGCAATTTCGGAGGAGGAGCTATACTCCAAGATCTCGAAGAATTGGCCTAGATCAATGAGGAGTTTGCGGTCTTGACGGATGGGTTCGTCGCTTGCTACTTGGGTTGAGGACACTGTTTCGCTTAGGGAGGCGAGTTTTTGGGCCTGTAAGGGGGGTTGGTTAGTTGGAGTGGTATCAAGGGAGTTGAGGAGCCTTACAATCCGTCCCACATGCGGCCATTGCGCACCGAATCCTCGAATAAATTGTAGACATTTATCGAAATTGCATTGTTTCTCCCTTCTCTTCCCCTCGTCATCCACAAAGCTCTCCTGTAAATAGATCGTCGCAACGATCGCCACGCAATGCCCCAAAAATGGATCGGAGACCTTGAACTCCTTCGCTTCCAACATATCGATGAAATTGATAATCCAGGACGCATGGGAAGCCATCAAATCCGCCGTATTCTGGAGGAAGATCTCGGGAATCACCCCTTTGAAATTTCGTAGTCGTAGAGAGAGAAGGAGTGGGTGGTTGAGGAGACAGAGATTGGTGTGGTAGAGGAATTGTATCAGTAGCCATGGCCCCCAGTAATCTCTAGCTTGATCAAGTTCTTCAATCGGTCTCTGGGAAAATTTGGCAGGATTAAATCGGTGTATATATGGCATCCGGGTCTCGAAGTCCATTTGTTGTGCCAGTGCTACAGAGTATTCAGACTGAGGTGACCATGGGGGAGATTCATTCAGTATTCCCCGCCTCCATGCGTATCTGGTGATTTTGAACCATACTTCACTTAGTTGGATGGCATAAGCTACGATTCCTTTGTCTACTGACGAGTCTGAACCATTCGAAGGGAATTGCTCCGCTTGGTGTCCGTATTTTGAGACTTTTCCCGTGGTTTCTGGATACCAGGGAAAACTGTCTTCCGCGGAGAAATCCAAGACCATGAAATCAGCTCCGTGTAATCGTTTGAGAAGGAAGAGACTCCAGAATGCTCGTCTTCTTTCCTCTTTTTCTTGGTTTGATATTGAGGCATGAGTTTCTCGCGTTAAACCAGCATTTTGCGCTAGGCTCATAGCGAGACTGCTGTGGATACTCGCACGTCGTGTGTTACCATCTATTAACATCAGTTTGTACACTAAATCCGAACATGGAAGCCTACCCGTAAAATCAACTAAACTGAGCAGACAGAGGGATTGTATTGTGGACAACGCAACAGCGCCATCGAAAACCTTCTTTGAGATGATCGCTCTAGCAGCCTCAACGTACTCAGTCACGGGTTCATTGGCGAATAACGGTGTAAATCTTGACGCCAAAGCCAGTACAGAAAACAGAACTTCTGAATCACGTTCTTTCAAAGTCTGGAGAAACGTAGAGCGATGAAATAATGGTAATGGCTGGCAATCGCAGTATGTGAGATATGCTTCTACAATGGTTTGAACTATATCCCATGAAGGAAGTCGACTGCAATGCGATTAGGAAAATCCTCCAGATGTGAGTGAATACTTGCCTATCGTGCAGATTTATACTTGGATTCCTCCTATGTAAACGGGTCGGAGGTTCCGGTCCTTGCGGAGCAGGACTTCTCGTGAGAGAAACCTGATTAGCAAGAACCTCCGCAAGTTGAGATTCCACACTCCTCAACCGATCCTCCTATTCTCAATCAGTCTTTCCCATCCACGAAGACAAGTCAGCAGGACTTACCAGTCTAGCATCACTAGTTGGCGGCCTCGACCTCCGAATAGACGGTGATTGAGCAGCAGGAGAAACACTCCGTAAATTCCTCCCATTCTCACTCCTCTCCTCTGCATACACACAAACCTGATGCAATCGTGCACAATACGAGCAGATCGGTTTCTCACCCGGACATCTCGATTTCTTGCGACTTGTCGCATCTATCAGGTATTTGTTCAACAATGGGAGATGTCAAGGGAGGAGTTTGACTTACCGACAGGGTTCACAGGCCTGCCTCACCCGTTTCGCAGGACGCTCGGAAGTTGGCGACATTCAGGTACCTATCGGCTTGATATCACAGTTATGGTTTGGTGAGGTTGCTATGAGATGGCTTCTGTGAGTGTTTAGGGGGTTCAATTGCAAAAGGAGGATTAATCGAGGTGAAGAGATACAAACCGGGTTGATGGGTGCTCCACTATTCCTTGGTAGCCAATCACGACAAGGGATCAAAAAATGCTTGAGTAAGTGCCCAGGCAGTGTAGTATTATGTCTGAGATATTCACAGAACAGACATTAAGCAGATAAGAATATTTGCTTCTCAGAAAAGCATCGTATTTTAGATAGAAAAACTCGGATATCCCGCCCAAGGTACATACAAACGCCTCCTAATGTCCTCAACACCATCCCATCATCAAACTTTTACATCTACATCTTACACAACAATTTAAGCCTCAGCAACCTTGGCAGCGATCGCCGCATGCATATCATACTCATTCATCTCCTCAATAGTCAACTTATTCTTCTCATCCGAAACCTTGTAGTTGGGGTTAGTAGTATTACTAGAAAACCCAATTCGCTCCGTGATGTTCTCGCGAGCTCTGGCAGATGCAGCTTGCACGCGGGAAGCACGAGGTTTTCGCACTGCCTCATAAAGTTGGAGTCCTCTGCTGATGTCCTCTGGAGAGTTGGTGAATTTGTATTTGGGGCTGAAGATGATGCCAAGGGCAGCGGCGTCTTCAATGGCTGTGCAAGCACCCTGACTTTGGTCGGGCATCATGGGGTGGGCGGCGTCTCCCATGATACAGGTCAGATCCTTTTGCCAGTGGGGATAAGGTTGGTGGACGAACAATCGCCATGGCTTGATGTCGGTTGAGTTCTTGAAGATGGCTAATAGATCAGGGTCCAAGGTTCCGAAAGGCTCCAATAACTCCTCGACGGTGTTTGTGTGTCCCCATCCCTCACCAGCACTCCTGCTTTTCTCGGTTGGGAAGAAGCAGTAGTATGAATGAAGCTCTCCCTCCCTACAAGGTGAAAAGACAATCTTTTCGATTCCTTGACCTCCCCAGTACTCAATAGCCTCGTTGGCAGCAAAGTTGTTTAATCCCAGTCGGTGAACATCTTCGGTGGTAATGATACAATGAAGGCAGTGGGATGTGGATTGCTTTCTGTCTGGGATAACACCCAATGTAGTTCGTACCGTGGAACCAATTCCATCAGCACCAATGATCAAGTCGTGCTTTGCTTGGAAGCCATTCTCAAATGTAACAAGCCCAGCTTTGTGGTCGATGGCTGAACATTTATGGTTGACTTTCAAGGTTGCTGGAGTACCTGGATGTGAAGGACCCATAGCCGAATCCATAAGCATGGCATGCATGTCAACTCTGTGGAACATGTTATAGACCTGTGGATATGTCAGCTCAAACGTCCGGCAACAAGCATTTTTGAAAACTTACATGTCCCCACCTCTGCTCATAATCGGCAAGATCATAGACATTTGAGACCACACCAGTTTCCCAGTCATGTGAGATCAACTTCTTCAAAATGACCGGTCTACCCATAGGAACATTTACTCCCCACTCGTGAAGCCATCTTGTCCCATTGGCTGCACAGCTAATAGAGGCACCAACTTCTCCGGCAAAATCAGCGCGTTCGTAGATTGTCACTTTGTGCCCAGACTTTCGAAGAGAGGTTGCGACTGAAAGACCGCCTGTGAAGTCGGGGAGTCAGTGGTTTAGTTTTTAATGGGTCCGGAACAAAACCAACCAATACCACCGCCAATAACTGCCACGTCCAAGGCGTTCCAATTTATTTCGATAGAACCCATATTTGATCTAGTAGACAAAAATAGAAAAGCTTGATTGAGGAGTCTAGGTTGCTTGGAGAAGATGTGATGTGTGGTTCGAAAATGGAAAAGATTGAAAGTCTGGACTAGCCTACCTTTAATGTAGAAACGCTCACAGCAAAATACCACCTCACAGTGACTATCCTTACTGATATCAGATAGCGGTTTGACTGATAGCAAAGGGTGGAGATAAGACCCCCAAGACGGAGACTGTTCGCAGTGTTCGGTGTATCAAAATAGGAATATAGCCCTCCAATGCCCCTCCAGAGTCGTAGAGAATGCTAGAGGCCGAGTTAACGGCGAATCCGGAAGCGGCTTCCTGGGCGGGGAGCGGAGAGATGGAAGCTTCTGTTAGGGTGTGTGACATAAATTAAATCTTCCATAACCAAGCTTCTGCGGTGAAAGCTCGTAGGAAGATAACACAAGGGAACATAAGCCATGTCTGCATAGAGCGTGGGCATACGCGGGGCACAGGGAGTGCAGGTCATCCGCTCAATAGTTTTGGATTATCAGAGTGTAGAAAAGAAGACTGTCCCGCTTCCGTATCCGTTGCCGGCTTTGGATAGAAAACAAGATTCAGCTGATGGTACCAACACCAGCAATGACCATTTGGTTGAGTCACGGCTCACCGCTTTGAGATATCGAACAATATTTGTTGTTTATCGTAGCTTCTCGTTCTTCGCTGGTTCTTGAGTAGGAATGGGCCGCATCACAAATAGCTACGCGTCCGCCACTGCATGTGAGAGTTTCGAGTATCGAGTATAACTAACTCTTATCAATTATCAAATCCACCGAAATGTTCCTTTTAGGAATTTTGAACATCATTTGTTGCTCATCGCAGTCTCTCGTTCTTCGCTCGTTCTCTATTATAGAGTTTTCAAGAGGAGTTTGATATAGGAGCGTTCACGTGGTAGAAGGTTGCCCGACGAGTATGATTTACTCTTATCAACGATCAAATCCACTGAAATGTCCCTTTTGGGGATTTGTAGAATGGTTTGTTGTCCATCGCAGCTTCTCGTTCTTACTCGCTCTCTTAGTATTAGGTTTCTCGGAGTAGTTTGATATACAAGCGTTTACGTAGTAGGAGGTTCCCCACGCCCGCCTCTGCATGAGGTGTTCGAAACTAGAGTTTCGAAACGTATTCGTATTAACCAATAAACCCACCGAAATGTTCCTTTTAGGGATTTATCGAATATTTTGTCGTCCATCGCAGCTTCTCGTCTTTGCTCGTTCTTTCGAGTTAAGAATAAGACACATCACAAAAATAGCTGCACGTCCGTTACTATATATGATAGTTTCAAGTATAACTTACTCGTACTAACCAATAAATCCACCTCAATATCCCTTTTAGGGATTCGTCAAATATTTTGTCGTTCATCGCAGCTTCTCGTTCTCTGCTCGTTTCTGCAGCACTGATGTGTCAAGAGTTTACCCGGAGAAAATCTCCTCTCAATGGGTCCGTATCCGTATTTTGAGACTCAAAATAAATCGACCATGTGACCACCGTTGCCTTTTTGGGTAAGTGACGAAGATGTGTCTCTCTT
Organism: Hymenoscyphus occultus; assembly: GCA_900536445.1. Classification (NCBI taxonomy): domain Eukaryota; kingdom Fungi; phylum Ascomycota; class Leotiomycetes; order Helotiales; family Helotiaceae; genus Hymenoscyphus; species Hymenoscyphus occultus. The sequence goes on from UNPT01000713.1 coordinate 11,695, forward strand.
CGCAGTTTTTTCGTTTTCGTTCTTCGTTCTCTCTCGAGTCTGGAGGGGTTGAGGTCGGTCTTGGGAGATCGTATTCACGTTGTGATGCCCCGCGCTGGATTTTTTGAGCTCGATACGGTCGGTAAGCCAGCGAGGTTTATATCCTTGATGCTACAACGGCCAAGTCATGGAAAGGTGCCAAAATTGGTAGATATATTGATCATGTTATCAGCGCAAGATGTAACAGAACTTACTCTCGATTTCATTCCCATTTTTACAATGATCTGAAAGGTCACGCGAGGCTGTGACGCACAGGGCAGGTCTACTACTGCTCACCGCACCTAGCTAGCTGGACCCTGACTCCCTGGATCCCATTTGAAATTTTCCTCACCTCGACCTCAACCAGGAAGACCTTCAGCTCCAGCTACCTAGGTACACCCCACCAACACGTGACCACATTTTTGTACCCACCCCACACCGTGGACCTCAGGTCGGCTGCTCGTAAAATTCTGGATGGTCAAGGATACTGGTACGTCATTGCCTAGCCATTCTGCCAATGGATTTTGGGTTTTCTCGTTATCGTATCGAAGGAGCTTTGAGCTTTGAGCTTTGAGCTTTGAGCTTGGGGCTTGGGGCTTGGGGCCAGGGGCCATGGCATGCCCAGCTGTCGGTTCCCAGGGACTTTGCACACTACTTGTATTTGTAGGCTACACTGCCCTTCAAGCTTTGGTGGCGGTTCACTAGGCTGGTGGCAGAAGCAGAGTGGTGGCAGACAGGACAGCACCACCCACCCGACTGCCACCCACCAGCCATATCCTCGGACCCACGATGAGTGTCGTAATGCCGCCGTGCCAGTGCTTGGGGTCCGGCTCAGACTCAGGTCAGGCTCAGGCAGAGCAGGCAGAGCAGGCTGAGGTTAGGTTGGTAGAATTCTGGGGCAGCGCAACGAAGGCTGTCACGCTGTATGCCAGTGCCATTGTAAATTATCGCTCCCCACTCTTTTCTCTCTTCCTGTATCAAAACATCTTCCAGCTAGAATGGCGTCGACGTCCATTTCTGGCCTGCCAGACGACTTGATCCAGGAAGAGTTCAGCTATGGCGATCATGACCTGCAAACGTTGACGGTCGTGCAGCCAAGGGAGAAGGGCTTGTGGAACGACCATGGCCGGTGGATAGTGTGAGTGGTTACATTTTCCTGCTGCTACTGCTACTGCTGCTACTGCTGCTGCGGCTGCTGCGAGTACGAGAGTACTTCTATTATCAACCCCGCCCCGCAACCTCTTCACTATTCTCTCTCCTCTCTCCTCCCTCCTCTAACACTGCTGCCCAAAAAGATACATCCACGGCGGTGCCTGGCGCGATCCTTTGGTCACCGATAAATCCATCTACCCCACCATCCAACATCTGCTGGAGGACTCGACGAAAAAGGAGCTGCTGCTGAGCCAAATCGCCGGGATTGCTTCCATCTCATACCGTCTCTCCCCTCACCCAGATTACCCCCAGGACGAAACCACTCCCTCCAACGAATTGCGCGATGCCAAACACCCAGATCACCTCGAAGATGTCCTTACCTCGATCGAATTTCTACAATCCAAATACGAGTTCGGGGAAAATTATATTCTCATGGGACATTCGTGCGGGGCAACACTGGCACTGCACACCCTGATGCAGCAAGACATTCTGGAAGAACCTGAATCACAACTCTCCAATTACCCCTCGATCGTCGTCGGCGTCTCAGGAATCTACGACATGAGCCTCCTCTGCGAAAACCACTCAGAAACCCCCGCCTACCGCGACTTCACCATTGGCGCATTCGGCGACGACCCCAAAACCTGGGACCGTCTCTCGCCCGCCAAATTCGCCGACTTCACCAAATACTTCCCCGCGGACGGGAAGCTCTTCCTCTTCCACTCGATAGGAGACGAATTGATAGACGTGGCCCAAATCGACGCCATGAAGGACCGGTTCCGGCGGTCGTGCGCCGAGGTACCCTTGGAAGTTTCCAAGGAGATGCTGAATGATGAACATGATGAGATCTGGGCGAGGGGCACGGGAATGGCGAAAGTGGTTGTCATGGTCTTGGAGAGTTTATGATGAATTTTTGGATGATGATGATGATGATCCGCCCCCGGGCTTTTTTACTTTTTTAATCTACATACCTACCTATATCTACTGTAGTCAAGTGGCTTCACATCTAATGCACCCACACACATTGGAATCGAATCCTTCAATATTGCCTGTTATATCGCTGGTTCTTCCGAAATGGCGGACATGGCATCTCTCGTTTGTTGGGTGTAGAACATGCTGCTAAGTTCTATCATCTTCCTCGACATTCCAACTTCGAAGCCACTGATCGATATGCGTCCTCTACGCCAACACGACAGACAAGACGAGGAACCCAAGGCTTGGGATAGCGCGTTAGATAATACAGAATTCCACCTATAATACCCCGCCCACTTGTTATTAAGTTTTATTAATATACGATCCTCTTACAATAATATATGACCTCTTCAATGGAGAGGAACATATATTCAGTATGTAGAGTATCTACAATTTTGACTCTATGTACTGTACAGTAGTATCCTATCACAAGTCCCGGTTTCGGTTGTAGTGTTGTGTCATCTACCTACCTGCGTACCGACTACGTATTGCAATGTTATACTACTTATTTGTGGTATCACGGGAATCAAGGCGATTGTGGATGACTGATAAGGATGACTTGGTTGGAGAGCAGGGTGAGGGTTTGGGGTTTGTGTTGGTGATGGATGGTGTAGTGAAAATGTGAGTGTAAGGAAGTGTTAGTATCGGGTTCTTCTTTTTTTTTCCCTTTTTTTTTTTTTTTTTTTTTGTTGTTTGG
>UNPT01000709.1:0-14718 GCA_900536445.1 Hymenoscyphus occultus
TTTTAGCTCTGTCGAACCCTCTTAGCCACGGGGCTAGCTGTATCGGGTCTATTGTCTCAGAGACTGGAAGGGCCCGTCGCTGTCTATAGAGGAGCCTTGTACTACTACAAGGGTTGTCTAGACATCTCTTTAACGGGTGTAGAGGATCAAGTCGTCTAATTCTCGCTTCCAGCCCTTCGCTCTTAGCGATTAGTGTGATTTCAGGGGCAAGAAACCCAGATGTGGCAGGGATATGATGAGTTCGATCACCTATTGTTCGTGTGGCTAACTGTTTGGTATGGGTGATTCTAGAAGTGGGACACTTCTTCAAGAGTTTGAAGTTTTGAGGGATCGTGACGGGGGGCGATTACTTGACTAGCTCGTGATTGTAAATTAATGTGAGTTCTTTTGTGAACAACTTCTATTTAACGTTAGAGGACATGAGCGGACAGGGCCATGTAAACCCAGCCACTTTTAATCTCGTGATCTTAGATGAGCACACAATTTGCTTCGGAGGGTGACCTGCTCTGCAGTGAAGATAAGCAAGTCCAATTCAAGAGCCATTCCTCCACTCTGGACAACGCTAAAGATATACGTAGACACCTAGTGGTAGCTGTAATAATTCAAGGAATCACACAGCCTAGACCTTATAAGCATAATTACCAGGTTTTACGATGAAAAGCCTTGACGGGTAGACTCGTATCCAGGTATCTGAGTATACTCTCTATTTCCCTCTTATGCTTGCTCACCCTGATATTCCGGGATCCAAAATACGCACCCACCAAAATGCAGACACCCACTTGCGAGTAATGCTAGAGGACTTATAAGAAGTTCGCAGCCGAAGAACTTCGCGCAGATCCAAGTAGAGCTGTATCAGAAGCGTCTATGCATGAGATAACTGATGGGATCAAACTCACCAGGTTTAAAATGCAACAGAGAATTTCAACGCGTTAAGGTGTGGAACCTTTTACACCCTGGATGCGCATTCCAGCCAAACAGGCCCTTACTACTCGTATATCAAAGGATGCAAAAACAAAAATAACAACAAATACCGAATCGAACGCAAACCCCAGTTTAACGAAAGTTAGACATTCAGATGAACGTACGTACCTATACTCTCATTAGAATATCCCGTACACACTTCGAACTGTTTCACAAAAGTTACAAGCCTTCAGGGGAGACACGAGTTGTTGTAGGTCTATCGCTCCTACATTATCTGGAGTCGGGACTACTTTGGGTCATCCCACTCGCGGCTGGCTCTATCGTCTTACTAGGAAAGCATCCATGCGAGAATCTTACTAACTTTTAAAATCATTCAATCCTAGGTTGTATTGGAAGAAGTAGTCTTGATGCTTGAAGTTTATTAGGTAATCGTCTTCTTCTTGTGTCTTTCGAGCTTACAATACGAACCAGGGCGTAGTAGTCAGACGAACTGTGTCCAAGTACAGGAATTGTTTACCTCCAAGATCTCACTCCTTATGATGAGAAAATTCGAGGCCAAGCACAGTGATCTGGAAGACCAGGATATGTGCATGTAACACAGGCGGAATATGATACTATATAACCTTCCAGACTTGTATATAAATTACAGAAATGTATACAAGTAGATATATATAGATGGGAAAACATAAATACCACACAAATTCAACACCTCTTAACCAGCCGAAGAACCCCTCCCAGCACCAGTAGAGCCAGGCTCAGCTTTTTCGCCTCCCAACGCAGCTCTTCCAACATCACTGGCAAATATATCCACCGCACAACTTACTTCCACAAAATCCTCCAACTCCTCACTTACCGTTTTCAGTTTTTCTTTAACACTTGCCACGCCTTCGAAACCGACTATGTGTCTTGCAGGTGGATTTTCGTGGCCGCCAATTGCGGTGAGGGCATGTACTGTTTCCATAACCAAACGATCTCGGGCTTCACTAGGGAGGCGAGGGAAACGAGATTGTATGGGGCCAGCGTGATTCGCATTCCCCTCTTCATCAACGGATCTTGGATTCTCTAACCCTGGTGTTTCCACAGGGTCACTGATCCGTGTTTCCGGATGCATGTTTACCACATTGGTGAGGATGTCTCTCAATCCTGGAGCTGGGTTGTTATGACTCTCATACTGCGGTAATTGAGGTGCAAATATGATTTTGTTCGTCAGGACTCCAATTTCCTTATTTGGCTGGACGATTGTGAGTTTGATGTTGAAGGGTGCTATTTCATAGGCTAGAGAATCGCAGTAGCCTTCCAGTGCCCAGGTTGAAGCGCAGTACATTGGCATGCCTGGGGTGCCAATGTGTCCTCCTATCCCGGTGAGAATCATTATATGACCATTGTGTCGTTCTCGAAGGAGTGGAAGGGTGGCCTTGATAAAGTTTACTTGACCAAAGAAAATGGTTTCGAATTGGTCGCGAACGAGATTTTGTGTTGCTGCTGAGGTAGATAATTCTTCAACCGTACCGACAACCGCTGGCAAAACTATTAGAGACGCTTTCTAGAGGTAGATTGGGAGGTATTACCCTCTGACGTGCAACATAGGAGAATGTCGATTCGCCCAAAAACATCCACAGCTTCTGCGACCGCTGCACCACATTGGCCCATCACTCTGCCATCGCACCTGATACCGCGTATTCGGTCTTTCCACCCTTCCCTATCTTTTCTCGTGCTTCTGCACTCATTGATCAGTTCTCGGAACTCGGAGCTTCGCTCATCGTCGGCGATTTCTGAGGGAGGAAGACCAGCTGCCACATAATCGCCATGCGCCAACAATAATCGGATCAGGCGTACTGCCAATGGCGACAACGAGGACGTCAAAAACCAGACTCGTGGTGAATTATGTGTAGCTGCAAAGACATTCGCATTAGCGATACTCTCATCGCACCAATTGGCCCATGAACTTACGAAATGAAGCAATTGGGATGGTGATTTTGGAGGGAGCGGGAGCTGCCTCGGACAGCTTGCGATCAGCCATTTTCCTTTCTTGTCGCGGTGTGTTGGGTAACCTCTCTCAACTGATTCTGCGACTGCATTAGATACACACTATATACACTATTACATAGGTCGGGTTTCGTCGCGATAGCTTGTATCGCGCAAGGCTAATCTAGAAAGTCGGCAGATGAGGATATTCCGAGACGATGACGGCAGATGGGGTTGTTCCGGTGGCAGGCGCAGGGATGAGCTTGAAGCTGTCTCAGGCTGATGAACCCCACCTGCACGCTGGTGCACGCTGCCCTGAGAAAAGTCCGGGGAAGCGAGAGAAGCTCCCGACCATCTTCACTACCTGGCCTAGGTACTTTTCTTCTTGACTCATACGACAACTCGACTTTGCTCCCTTTGCTTGCAATTCTCTTCCTCCTCTGGCAGATCTGGATACCCTCAACTTCAATTTTAGCTTCAATCGTTGAATTGATCTAAACAAGAACATTTGTAAGTTCCACTCGCCTTTGCCAGCAACTACTCGAGTATCTTTGAAGTGAGGGGCAAAGTTCACCCCTCTCCTCTCGCCACGGGTAACATCCCACTGCATGTACTCGAGTACGACGCTCCCGGACAGCTATTCCTTTCCAATCGATAACATACTGATTCGAGGGATTCTGCAGAAGCGCAAAGTCTTCACTTCTTTACACAAGTACCAGAACGAGACGCTTCACTAAGTCGAAGTCGAAGTCGAAGTCGAAGAAATGCCTGCCCGCGAGGAAATCACTTACTTTGGTGCTGGTCCAGCACTACTGCCGACCGATGTCTTGAAGACAGCTGCACAATCTTTAGTGGATCACGATAACACGGGTCTTGGTCTCGCAGAGCACTCTCATCGTTCGGAATTGGCGACTGGAATTCTCAACACAACAAAGGCAGATCTCGCAAAATACCTGGATATACCCGATGACTACGACATTCTCTTTATGCAGGGTGGTGGGACCGGAGAGTTTTCTGCCACCATATACAACCTGGTTGGTGTTTGGGTAGAGCGAAGAAAGCAGAAGATCCTCGGAGAAATTGGAATCACCGACGAGAAGGGAATCCCAGAGGACGAGCTTGTCAAGCAATTACAAACGGCTGTGGACGAGGAGTTGAAGATTGACTATCTAGTCACCGGCTCTTGGTCGTTGAAAGCAAGTCAGGAGGCTGCTCGTTTGGTGGGTGCAGAACATGTCAATGTAGTAGCAGATGCACGAAAGATCAACGACGGCAAATTCGGCAAGATTCCAGAGGAGAGCACTTGGAAACTTTCCAAGAACCCCGCTATGGTTTACTATTGCGATAACGAGACTGTTGATGGTGTCGAATTTCCTGGTTTCCCCAAGATTTTAGAGCCAGCTGGAGAGGACGGACCAATTGTCGTGGCAGATATGTCTTCAAACATTCTTTCCCGTCGGATACCCATTAAGAATTTCTCCGTCATTTTCTTTGGAGCCCAAAAGAACTTGGGAACCACTGGTATCACGGTTGTTATCATCAAGAAGAGTCTTTTGCCGCCAGCGGTAGCAACCCCAGCTCCTACTCTGTTACGAAAGCTTGGTCTGCCAATTGGCCCGATTGTCTTTTCGTATGAGACCATTGCCAAAAACAACAGTCTTTACAATACCCTCAGTATCTTTGAGTAAGTCATGCAGGCATGGTTGCCGAACCTAGCTAATTCTTTGAAGTGTCTACATTGCTGGCCAGGTTCTCAAAAGTTCCTTGGCAAATTACTCTAACAAAGTTGATGGGCAACAAGAAGTGTCTGAGAAAAAAGCGAAACTCATCTACGGCGCACTTGATGCCCATCCAGAATCATTTAGGGTCGTTCCAGATAAGAGCGTACGCTCAAGAATGAACATTTGTTTCCGGGTGACTCATGTAAGTATTGATTCTCCCCTTGCCCTTACCATGTCATATTTCGGTTCCTGGAAAACAATACCCGACTCAAATGCTAACATAAGTCAGCTCGCAAACATCGACGACGGCGAGAAGCTCTTTCTCAAAGGCGCCATTGAAAAGGGACTCACAGGATTAAAAGGTCATCGAAGTGTTGGTGGTATCCGAGCCAGTAACTACAACTCCATTCCTCTCTCGGGGGCGGAGAAGTTGGCAGCGTATATTGAAGAATTTACAAAGACACCAAAATAAAGGTATTTGCAAGGGAGAATCTGATAACTTCTTTGAAAATACTATAAGCTATGAATTCAACTTTTTGGTCGGTATTTATTGTATCTTGGAAACCAAAGATTGTAGGAGAATAAGTGAGACGGCTCGTGTCTACAATGAAGTATTTCTAGGCTTCAAAATCGGAATAAGAGCTAGGTTGTATTATATTCACATATTGATGTTATATTTCGTTTTTTTGTTGCACATCGCATTCTATCAGCGGATCCTGACTGCGGATTCCTGATTCCTGATTGCGGATTCCTGACAGGTATATAACTTGCCCTTTAGTTGCACATCGCAATCGTCCTGACTGCGGATTCCTGACTGCGGATTCCTGATTGCGGATTGCTAACAAGTATATAACTTGTCCGTTTGTTGCATATCGCATTCTGTCTCCAGATTCTGACGACTGTAATTCGCCTTTTTGTTGCACATCGCATTCAGGTTCAGATTCTATGGAATCTCTCTCCACGGGCGAGGATGGCTGTAGTTCATCTTTTTGTTGCACGTCGTAATCAATCTGCAGATTCTGACGATTCTGACGACTAGAACTCACATTTTTGTTGCACATCGTATTCAGGATCAGATTCCGTAGAATCTGCTACCGCGGACGAGGACGGCTGTAATTTATCCATTTGTTGCATATCGCATTCTGTCTCCAGATTCTGACCACTGTAAATCATCATTTTGTTGCATATCGCGTTCCTCAGATTGTCGCTTCTTGGTTTCTGGCTGATCGCTGATCCGAGTCTGGCTCCTCAGATTCCGCCTCCGCGGATTCCATAGAATATGTCTCCACGGACGAGGATGGCTGTAGTTATCTTTTTATTGCATATCGCATTCTGTCCTCAGACGAGGACGATAGCGAGGACGGACGTAGACTCTCGTCCCTCGTCTATTGCTACTTGGTAATCTCTTAGTCCTGGCTGTCCCCTCTGTCTGAAATCTGCTGTCGTAGTATTTACGTGTGACTTGCAACCTTTTACCCGAGTATGTCTGTTTGTCTATGTGAACTAATTACATTATATTTCATTAACAGGTATTTACCATTATCTAATTCTTCGCGCTTAACAGGAATCTACTATTCTCTATTATATCTACGTGTATTTCCTTGTTTATATATTATTTATCTTTTTATTACTACCTTAGAGGGGAAAGTAGAGTTTTTTAGATAGTTATAGAATAGTTTATAAAAGTGAAACTATTATAAAACTATTTCTAGAAAGCTTAAAATTATAAAACTATTTTAATTTCTAACTATATTTTATAAAAACTATTATGGATTTTAAACTAATATAAAACTATTTAAAAGAGAAATAGTTTAGAATTAATAACTATTTAAATAAAAAATAATCTTAATACTATTTATAAGTATAATAATTTAAATTAATAATACTTTTAATATAAAATAGTTTTAAAACTATTTTATAACTATTTAAATATAAAATAGTTTTAAAACTATTTTATATTAAAAGTATTAGATTTATAATAATATTTTATTTTAATAGTCTAATTTATAGATAGTCTAAGGATTATTCTCGAATAGTCTTCGAACGCTTTTTAGATAGTCCCGGGATAGTCCCGGGACACGGTGGAAAAGTACTCGCGTAGAGTCGTATATAGGCTATAGAGCTATAATATACGAGCTATATTACTTACTCGGTACTACTCCTATACGCTTAACCCTAACGCTATAAAAATATAAGTATTAAATTTAGTCGATTTAGCGAAATTTAACGGGCCCGTATAATAGGCGGTATAATATATAGTATTAGTAGTTAATTACTTAGGAATAGTAGGCGCGCGCGAGATATATACTCGTAGGCGCCTAAGCGCTAGCGGGGACTAGGTACCCAGCCCTACTTACGTAACTATATATATACCTAGGAGTAGGATTTAGAATAGGTTTAGAATAGGTTTAGAATAGTTCCGGGATACTCTTAGAACGCTCTCGAGATAGTTCTAAAACGCTTTTATATATAAGAAACTATTCTTAATAATCCTATTAATATAACTATCTAATATTTAAAACTATCTTTATATATAAACCGCCCTTCTTTTATTACCTAGTAGCTTTTTCCCTAAGACTAGATTTTATATAAAACCCTCTTTCGAGAGTCTCTAAACTATTTAAAAAACTCCGCTTTCCTTTCTAAGATAAATATATATATATATCTAAATATTATAAATATTCTCGTTTTTATTTAAAGTCTTCTTTAGTAGAATAAGAATATATTATATTTATATTATAAGATATAATAACTTAATATTTATATATAATATATTTTATAAACCTAGGTGTGACGACACGTACGATATGTTGCCCGGGGGCGTCCAAGGTGTAGGTTATGGAATCGTAGAACTGTCTATTCGAAGATTCTAAGCTGAGGAGAAGAGGAGAGCTCGAGAGAGCTCGAGTCTAAGTACATGGTGTAGGTCGCTGAGCGACGGCACGTGATACAAGTAGCACGTGATGGTCAGGACCGTTACATTACCCCCCCCTTTAAAAAAAAGCTTGCCCTCAAGCTTATAGGCATCTCTATATTATCGTCTAATTCTTTATACGAATCCAATCCCTTCTCCCAAGCCTTAATCTATTCCTGTAGTCGACGCAGGGGTCCTAGCTCTGAAGGGTATTACAAGTAAAAGCTTCTAAGCTTATATAGCGAGTACTTAAAGTCTAACGCAGGATACTAATCTGGGTCTTCATTATGCCCTGTCTATTTTACCTTATAGTATAATGCTTTCCTTGTTTTCTTAACTATAATTACCTCTTCCACTTCCTACTCCTTGTCGTCTGTAACCTATATCGGTAGCGGTAGCTCATTTACTTGTCCTAGTAGTAGGTCGTCTAAGGCTTTCCGTAGGCGGTCTATTAAGAATACAGGGTGTATCTTCATACTTGCTAGTAGCTTAACCTTATAGGAGTGTCCTACCTTTTAAATCACTTCGTATAGACCTGCTATTTGGTAGTCTAACTTATAACTAGGGCGCTCTATCTTCCAATTCCTTGTAGATACCTAGACCTTGTCCCCTACATCGAAGTCTACTTCCCGTCTATGTGGGTTAATATCCCTTCGTTTCTTGTCTTATACTTCCTTTATGATTATACGCGCTACTTCCCATACTTCTTAGAGCCTCTTGACTACTCGCTATGCTTCTTCCTAGTTCAGCTTCTCCTTTACTGTAGCCGCGTCTAGCGTATCCCAGTTAAAAGAGGTACGAGGGGGGTAGGTATTAAAGAGTTCGAATGGCGACATCCTAATGCTCTCGTGAGGTAGCGTTAGCTAGGCGTAGTCTATAATAGGTAGGAGTTTAGACTAGTTGTCCTAATAGTAGTTGACAAACGGGCGTAGGCGCTAATTAAGATACTAATTTATAATCTCTGTCTGTCTGTCTATTTAGGGGTAGAAAGCTATAGAGAGTTTAATCTAGATCCCTAGTATATAATAGAACTTGTTCTAGAAGTTAGAGATAAACTAAGGTCCTCGGTCAGACATAATTGTCTATGGCGCTCTACGATGTCAATAGACATACAATATGTAAAGCTAGGCCACATCCTTAGTAGTTATAGTCTTATAACAAGGAACAGAGGTGCTTTACTTGCTTAGACGGTCAACCACTATAAATACTGCGTCGTACCCGTGTTTGTCTCTTGGCATTGACTTGAAATCCATACTAATATACTGTCCAGGCCGGTCCGGGACTGGTAGCGGGTGTAGGAGTCCTGGTGTTCGGTCTCGAGGCACGTGAGCTCGCCTACAAGCGTGACAGTTACGGATATACTGGGTCACGTCTCGGGCAAGTCCTTTCCAGTAGTACTTCTGGCTAAGGATTCGAGCTATCTTTGCTTTACCCGGGTGTGCTGAGGAGATCTGGTCGTGAGCTTCTCGAATTAGATCAGCTACTAGGGTGTCTTGTGTAGGAACTACTAGTCGTCCTTAGAAAAGGAGTAGTCCGTTGTCTAGCTGGAAGTCACCTGGCTAGTCCTCTGCTTGCTTTCGTAGAACGACAAGTGATTCTGCTAAACGATTGGCTATCAAGATTCGCTCTACTAATTAACTCGGCTCGCGTATCGCTTCGTCTAAGGGAGCGAGCTCTAGGCTATTGTTCTCTAGGATCGCTAGGTCAAGTTATTCTAGCTGTAGCAAGGCCTTAGTATAGATAAATGCTTTAAGCTCATCCTGGGAACCGACGTCTTGCTCTCTTCGTGATAAAGCATCTGCTTGCGTATTGTCCTTGCCTACCTGGTACATGATCATAAAGGAATATTGAGAGAGTAATTCAGCCCACCTAGCCTGGCGGCTAGTAAGCTGCTTAGTAGTCATGAAATACTCGAGTGCTTTGTGATCTGTGTACACCTTGAACCGGGAAGGCGTGCTTTGTAGTTCAGGACGCTAGTGGCCTAGGGAGCGTACAATAGCTAGCATTTCCTTGTCGTGGATCTCGTAATTGTATTCGGCAGGAGCTATAGTCTTTGAAAAGTAACCTACAGGATACTATTCACTATTAGGGTGTAATTAAGAGAGGATACTAGCTACTACTCCATCAGATATATCTGTTTCTAGCTTGTATTCTAGCGTAGGATTATAGTGTCGTAGAAGAGGGGACGAGACAAGACGTCGCTTAAGTTCCTGGAAGGCTTGCCGGCACGGCTCGTCAAAAACAAAGGGAGTTGTAGCTTTTGTTAATCGCGTAAGTAGCTTAGCGATAATGCCGTAGTCTCGGATAAAGCGTCTATAGAAGTTGCAAAAACCAAGGAAAGACTGGACTCCTTTGACTGTACTTGGCTCCTTCCACTCGTGGATTACAGAGACTTTGTCTAGGTCTACTTCAATGCTGTCTGTACTAACTATAAAGCCAAGGTACTTTGTACGAGTAACGCTAAATTTACACTTCTTAATATCTACCTATAGGCCAGCATCTCGAAGTCTCTGGAGGACTTTTTGCACGTGTTCGTCATACTTAAGAGGGTTGTCGGAGTAAATAAGGATGTCGTCTAAGTAGGTAGTACAGAAGTCGTCTAGGTAGTCGAAAAGCACGTTGTTCATATAGCGCTGGTACGTTACGGGACCATTCGTGAGACCAAAAGGGAGTACTTTGCACTTGTACGAACCATACCTAGTACAGAAAGTCGTCAGGTCTTCCGCGTCTAGGTGCATCCGGATACGATGAAAAGCCTAACGGATATCGAGCTTTGTAAAGAGCTTTGTATTAGCAAGGCGGGCAAGGGTCTCGTCTATTAGCGGTAAGGGGTAACGATCCTTGCGAGTAAGAGCATTAAGCTTGCGGAAGTCGATACAGAAGCGTAGGCTGCCGTTAGGCTTGCGTACAAAGAGAGTAGGTGAGGCAAAGGGTACTTGGCTTAACTCAATAAATCCCTTGTCTAGGTTCTCAACCAGATACTGCTTAATAGCCTTAAGCTCATCTACTGACTAATGATAAAGCGGGCTATATCTAAGGGTGTTTAGAGCTTCTAGCTCAATTCGGTGATCGTACTAGCGGTAAGGCGGGAGCTTGTCTAATACTGCCTTTGAGAACACGTCCTCGTACAAGCTGTACTGTAAAGGCAGCTTGTCCTTGATCTCCTGGATAGTCGCTTGCTCGTCATCTCTTAGAGTCTCTTTCTCTTGGATCATCTGGTCCAACTCATATAGGCTTGTAGGAAAGAACTCATTCTCTTTTCGTCGTAGGTAAAAGTGGAATCCGTTTGCACTAATATGAGCGATGTCCACCGAAGGCAGGGGTTGCTGTACTAGGGAGTCTAGCGAAGTAGGCAGTTGAAGTGTATTTTCTAGTAGGTTGAGCTCCTGCTGCATTCGACGTATCTTGTCTCGTATATCCCATTCGTACTTCTGGCCACTAATAGTCTTGACTTCGCTTATGTCCTGGCTCTCATAACCTGAGTCTATCTCTTCTAAGAGAATACTAGACGGAGGTGGACTAACGGGGCGGGCGAGGATACAAGAGGGATTGCCTTGTCTGCTATCCTAACGTCGTATATCCTCCCTCTCTATAGCACGTTCCCTAGCTAGTACGTCTTGCTGATGATCAGTCTAGGTGCGTTAAGGGGCGATGTGGCTTCTAGGTATAAGGATCTCTTTCTGAAAAGTAGGCGGGACAGAATGCTCGTCGTCGTCAGGCTATAGAGAGAGAGGATATACGACGTTAGGATAGCAGATAAGGCAAGCCCTCTCGTATCCTCGCCCGCCCCGTCAGTCTACCCCCGTCTAGTATTCTCTTAGAAGAGATAGACTTAGGGTATGAGAGCCAGGACATAAGCGAAATCAAGACTATTAGTGGCCAGAAGTACAAATAGGACATACGAAACAAGATACGTCGAATACAGTAGGAGCTTAACCTATTAGAAAACACACTTCAACTATCTAATTCGCTAGGCTCCCTAGTACAGCAATCCCTGCCTTTGGTAGACATCGCTCATATTAGTGCAAACGGATTCCACGTTCACCTACGACGAAAAGAGAATGAGTTCTTTTCTACTAGCCTATATAAGTTAGACCGGACGATCTAAGAGAAAGAGACTCTCGAAGATAACCAAGCAACGGTCTAGGAGATCAAGGACAAGCTGCCTTTACAGAATAGCTTGTACAAAGACGTGTTCTCAAAGGCAGCATTAGACAAGCTCCCGCCTCACCGCCAGTACGATCACCGAATTGAGCTAGAAGCTCTAAACACCCTTGGATATAGCCCGCTTTATTATTAGTTAGCAGATAAGCTCAAAGCGATTAAGTAGTACATAGTTAAGAACCTGGACAAGGGATTTATCGAGTTAAGCCAAGCTCCCTTTGCCTTACCTACTCTCTTTGTACGCAAGCCAAATAGTAGCCTACGCTTCTGTATAGACTTCCGTAAGCTTAATGCTCTTACCCGTAAGGATCGATATCCCTTACTATTAATTAACGAAACCCTCGCTCGCCTAGCTAGAGCAAAGATCTTTACAAAGCTCGATATCCGTTAGGCTTTTCATTATATCCGGATGTACCTAGACGCGGAAGACCTGACGCCTTTCTGTGCTAGGTATAGTTCGTATAAGTGCAAAGTACTCCCTCTTGGTCTTACGAATGGTCCCGCAACGTACTAGCGCTATATGAACAACGTGCTTTTCGACTACCTAGACGACTTCTGTACTACCTACTTAGACGACATCCTTATTTACTCCGACAACCCTCTTAAGTATAACGAACACGTGTAAAAAGTCCTCCAGAGACTTCGAGATGCTGGCCTATAGGCAGATATTAAGAAGTGTAAATTTAGCGTTACTCGTACTAAGTACCTTAGCTTTATAATTAGTATAGACAGTATTAAAGTAGACCCTAACAAGGTGTCTATAATCTACGAGTAGAAAGAGCCAAGTATAGTCAAAGGAGTCTAGTTATTCCTTAGTTTTTGTAACTTCTATAGACGCTTTATCCGAGACTATAGTATTACCGCTAAGCTACTTACGCGTTTGACAAAAGCTACAACTCCCTTTGTATTTAACGACTCCTATATACAAGCCTTCTAGGAACTTAAGCGACGTCTCGTCTCATCCCCTCTTCTACGACACTACGATCCTACGCTAGAATATAAGCTAGAAACAGATACATCTGATAGAGTGGTAGGTAGTATCCTCTCTTAATTACACCCTAACGGTGAATAGCATCCTGTGGGTTACTTTTCAAAGACTATAGCTCCCGCCGAATACAATTACGAGATCCACGGCAAGGAAATACTAGCTATTGTACGCTCCCTAGGCCACTAGCGTCCTAAACTGCAAAGCACGCCTTCTCGGTTTAAGGTGTACACAGATTACAAAGCACTGAAGTATTTCATAATAACTAAACAGCTTACTAGCCGCCAGGCTTGTTAGGCTAAACTGCTCTCTCAATATTCCTTTATGATCATATACCAGGTAGGCAAGGATAATACGTAAGCAGATGCTTTATCACAAAGAGAGTAAGACGTCGGTCCCTAGGACGAGCTTAAAGCACTTATCCGTACTAAGGCCTTGCTACAGCCAGAACAACTTGACCTAGCGATCCTGGAGAACAATAGCCTAGAGCTCGCTCCCTTAGACGAAGCGATACGCGAGCCGAGTTAATTAGTAGAGCGAATCTTGACAGCTAATCGTTTAGCAGAATTACTCGTCGCTCTACGAAAGCAAGCAGAGGACCAGCCAGGTGACTTCTAGCTAGACAACGGACTACTCCTTCTCTAAGGACGACTAGTAGTTCCTACACAAGACGCCCTAGTAGCTAATCTAATTCGAGAAGCTTACGACCAGATCTCCTTAGCACACCCGGGTAAAGCAAAGACAGCTCGAATCCTTAGCCAGAAGTACTACTGGAAAGGACTTCCCTAAGACGTAGCCCGGTATATCCGTAACTGCCACACTTGTAGGCGAGCCCACGTTCCTCGAGACCGCACGCTAGGACTCCTACACCCGCTGCTAGTCCCGGACCGGCCTGGGTAGTATATTAGTATAGATTTTAAGTCAATGCTAAAAGACAAACACGGATACGACGTAGTATTTGTAGTAGTAGATCGTCTAAGCAAGCAGAGCACATCTGTTCCTTGTTACAAGACTACAACGGCTAAGGACATGGCCCAGCTATACATATCGTATGTCTACCGACATCGTGGAGCGCCACAGATAATTGTGTCTGACCGAGGACCTTAGTTTATCTCTAATTTCTGGAACGAGTTCTGCCGTATACTAGGCATCTAGATTAGACTGTCTATAGCCTTCCACCCTTAGACAGATGGACAAACAGGAATCATGAACCAGTACTTAGACCAGCGCCTACGCCCGTTTGTCAACTACTATTAGGACAAATGGTCTGAACTCTTACCTATTATGGACTACGCCCAGCTGACGCTACCTCACGAGAGTATTGGGATGTCGCCATTTGAGCTCCTTAATGCCTACCCCCCTCGCACCTCTTTTGACTGGGACACGCCAGACGCGGCTACAGTAAAGGAGAAGCTAAATCAAGAAGTACAGCGAGTGGTCAAGAAGCTTCAAGAAGCATAGGAGGTAGCGCGTACAATCATGAAGGAAGCGTAAGACAAGAAATGAAGGGATATTGACCTACATAGACGTGAAGTAGACTTCG
Source organism: Hymenoscyphus occultus (assembly GCA_900536445.1). NCBI lineage: Eukaryota > Fungi > Ascomycota > Leotiomycetes > Helotiales > Helotiaceae > Hymenoscyphus > Hymenoscyphus occultus. The sequence goes on from UNPT01000709.1 coordinate 14,214, forward strand.
ACGTAGGGGATAAGGTCTGGGTATCTACAAAGAACTGGAAGACAGAGTGCCCGAGTCATAAGTTAGACCACCAAATAGCAGGTCCATACAAAGTGATTAAAAAAGTAGGACACTTCTATAAGGTCAAGCTGCCAGCATCCATGAAAATACACCCTGTATTCTTAACAGACCGCCACCGATACAGATCACAGACGACGAGGAGTAGGAAGTAGAACAGCTAATTACAGTAAAAAAGACAAGAAACACACTGTATTATAGAGCTAAATGGGTAGGACATAATAAGGACCTAGAATGGTACCCGGCATCAGACTTTAAGTACTCGCTACACAAGCTTAAAAGCTTCTACTTACAATATCCTACAGAGCTAGGACCACTACGTCGACTTCAGGAATAGATTAAGGCTTGGGAGAATAGATTAGATTCGTATAAGGAATTAGACGACAATACAGAGATGCCTACAATCTTAAGGACAAGCTTTTTTCGCAGGGGGGGGGGGGGGGGGGGG
>UNPT01000788.1:0-10395 GCA_900536445.1 Hymenoscyphus occultus
AGGCATCAGAGACTTCACTGGTACGAAGAGCCTTCTCTTCTCTTCTCTTCTCTCTTTAGCTTATTCTCTTTGGAAATACATTACCTTTTACTTGCACTGTACACTTTGCATGTAACCCGTGACAACAAGTTAATATATTCGGCGGATTTTAACGACGATGAGAGAGACTATAACGTAGTCTTCGAGGGCGGCTCTATAAAGAACGTTAAGGTTAAAGGGAAGCTTAAGGATTATAGCGGTTCTTCTACGATCTGGGGCGAGGGATTCCGGGTTTATATGTCGATTATTAGCGTCTTTTTCGGGGTATAATACCCCTACCTAATTCGAGCACTTTTTGTATTCTACGAAGAGATCTTGCGTTTGGCGAAAGCGTACGAGTAGCAGAAGGCGGTACTCCCACTCGCCCTTGCGTTCCACAAGGCGCGAATCCAACAAAACGAGCTCTTCAAGCATGAGAGCTGGGTGCTGCCAGAGAGGGATATAATCAGGTATTGCCACTTGCATCTATAGTGATCCCCCTAGGCGTATAGCCTCATGATTACCCAATTGGGTAATCAATCCCCCTTCCTTTCGTACTTACGAACCCGAGACGAGCAAATCATATCTGGAAAAGTCTACTTCGTCCCAGGTCAAATAAATGTTAAGTTCGCGGGGGCTGTTTAGTGGAGTACAGAGTAAAAACCCCCGTAAACTCAACATTTATTGTGCCTGAAATAAAGTATATCACTCAGAATCGGTTCTCTGGTTCCCGGTTTTAGCTGAAAATCGGGCCGAGTCGTAATATTGTACAGTATAGTCAGGCCAAAGGTCCAACGGGAGCTGGCCACACTCTTTTGTATTACGCCTCAGACGATGTATATTTCTCGTATTATAACTTACTCTACCTCATTTGCGACCACTTAATTTAATTACGTATTCGAAATAGCTAGGAGCCTTTCCTTGCTTATTTTTCCAGATATCTTCATGTGTAGGATGCCTAGCTAAATAAAACATTAGAGGGTTATTCGTCTTGAAGCACTTAGACCGACCACTTTTATATGCTATTGAACTTTGCTCTAGCTGCACAACAGGATTCTTATCCTACACTCAAGCAGTGCAACTCCACAAAACCAAGGTCGTCTAATTTCAAAACATAAACCATATAGTTAGTACTTGGCTTCACAACCCAGCTCGTTACTCGAATATCCTCCGTAACGAGAATAGGCGAAAAGGAGGAAGCAGCATCACCGTACAAAAGGGGGGACAAGCCGATATCAAATAAGAAGGGTAAGTATTGGGGAGGTGGTCCAGCCCGAGACGAGGCCACTCTGGGAAGGAAAGGACGTTGGACGACTGCGATTTGGTGTATCGTCGCCCCTGAGCCCTGACCTCGAGAGTCTCGATCTGGGCCCGGCACCCACCTTGACTCTCACAACATAACACTCCTTTTAGGCATGAAGACCATGTAGTGCGAAGCGAGGCGAGAAGCAAGGGGATGGTTCGAGTCCTCGGGTGTGAACTCGAGATACGGGGCCGTTCGCGCCAATACCCAGGTGCTCACGTTGCACTTCTTGAGTCGCGAGATGCGATGCACACCACAAGATACATATTGAGTTTTCTCCAGCGTGGTAACACTTCTAATCAAATACTCAACCCGACTCGAGTACTAATCGAGTTGAGTTAAATGAGTATGATTAGGTGATTCCGTTGAGTTGAGTTAAGTAGTGGATTTGACTATTCGGGTAGCACTCGAGTAGTTATATATACCCTATGGGAACTCGAGGCCAGATATGTACGAAAATATCTAACACCCGCCGCGGGCCGTCCCGGGGTACAAAACTATCCCTAGCGCGCATTTTTTCGTACACCAACGGTAGGCGCAAAACCTTAAATATTATACCAAAGACGCAGTTCTCTATTTACTTGTTTACGCGTTTATCCCTTAGTCCGTAAGTCACTCAGCGCCAAGGCTTGGCCTTAACGTTAGGTCTCGAATACGTATACTTCTATTAGTACTAGTTACGCGTCGAGTTATAGCTATTTATTAAACTACCTATAGAAACGTTATAAATCTAGAATTTACCATTAGAAATAGTATAGCTTAAATTAATATCTTCCGCTAGTTTAATAATTATATAGTTTTAGTAGTTTTTATCTAAGTATAAGTATACTATTACTATAATTATAAGATAAGATGTTTTAATACTTAGTACGTTCTAATTAGATATAGTAGTACTATAGCTCGCTTAAAGCCTTGTACTAAGCCTAGGCGCTAAGTAATTTATAGACTAAGGGATATATTTACTTATTTACTTATTTATAGAAGTAAGAGGAGCGGTAATAGAAGTATAATAGAAGTAGAGACTTATAGAATAGTTAAGTAGAAAAGCACTTATAAGGAGAAATAAAGGGAGAGGAGAGAATAAAAGGAAAGAAATAAAGGAGAAGGGATAGGTAGAAACGGCTAAGTACTTATAAGTAGGGAAGGAGAGGGAAAAGAATAGGTAAAAATAACTAAGTATTTATAGGTAGTTTATAAAGGTAAAGGAAGGGGGAAAGGCCCTCTAATATAAATAGATAGCTAATAGAAAGCTCGGGTTACGCTAAAACTCTTTTAAAAGCTAATTATAGGCTATATTAGTTCCTAAAAGTATAATATTTTCTTCTACTTCGTTCTAGGCGAAATAAATATAGGTTTTTTAGGGGTTTTTTCCCTATTACTAACCTTAGCTACCCTAGTAAACCTATATTTATTTCGCCTAGAACGAAGTAAAATACCCTCTATTTTCGCTTAGTAGGGGATAATAAAGTATAAAATCAGAAAAGTAGAAACGCCTACTTTATAGTACTTAAATCTCCACTTTTGATTACCTAATTAGGCCTATATACGAAATTTTCGTACGCATACGAGAATCTCTACTACCGAGTTCCTATAGGGATAACGTAACTATAATATAAGAAAATAGTCTATACCTAATAGAGGGGTACTCGGCTAAGTCCCCGTACGTGGGCCGACCTACTAGGACCGACCGGAGGCCGGCGAGCGAGGCTGGGCGCGCTACGGGCTATCGGGCCGACTCTACTCGAGTTACTTATAGGATCGAGTACTTGGCGAGTTAAGTTAAATAGCGAATTTCACTACTCGAGTTGAGTTGATTAGGTGCTACTACTTAACTCAACTACTCGAATTTACCACGCTGGTTTTCTTATACCTTGGAGGAAAACACACATATTTTACAACCGTTGCGATCTTGTGACGGTTGCAGACTTAGGGTGCAACGGCTATACTATAGAATCGGACGATACTAATACAGGTGTAAAAGTAAGCCCTTCTACACACGATTGTGTCGGCAGCTCTGTCGTTTTCTGGGTGGCTTTTGCTCAAGGATGGTATGGCGTCTCGCGGCATCAGACAGGTAGCTTGGTTGGATTTCTAGACGGACTTATGCAAGAAGAGGGATTGGAAGAAGTAAACACTTTATGTGCATAGCAGAACTACCCGTACTTAACTAGAAATAAGTTTTTAGAACCGTCCTTGAATTTGTGTGATAAAGCATGGTGCCGTTTATGAGACGTGAATTGGCCAAATCAATAGGATGACGCTAACGAGAGTAATTGACCAAGAAGGAAGAGATCTATAACAAAGTGGAGTATCCTATTTAACCCAATATACCATGATTTCATCAATTGTTGCTATCCCGAACCCATACACAATTCCCAAGACTCGCCTAAGAAAAAACGTGGAACAAAGAATGAACCTCAAAGCACGATATCACATTTGCTGTCCCCACTGCATGAATCCAGCGCCATTTGGATCTGGAAACTGTATTCCCGCGCTGTTGGGGTCAAAATTCCAGAGGTCAGGTGGAGTCCGCGAACTTCCGCCGTTATTGTAGAACTGGTTGTCCCACAGTTCCTAAAATGTGGTGCGTGAGTAAGAGATAACACTGATTATGTATCGACAAGGATAGCAAAAAGATGATATATTCATGTGGAATATCCTTACCCAATCTAAATCCATGCCCCCGAAATCAAGCGAAGGCTGAACCGTATTGCCGGCAATGTTAGAGGTTTCATTGCCAGGAGGATCGAAAGATGGCGGAGTATTCCAGGAGTATGTAGCTGGTTGGACAACCTGCTTGTTCAACCAAGGAACAGCCGCTTTCGTGCTCTCTGTAAGGAACACATGTCAGTGATTCAAAAATGCGGGGCACAAGGTGACTTACGTGAAGATGATGCGAACGTAGAAGCGTCTGAACTAGCATGTGATCTCTGAACTGACGTGGTAATGTTAGAAGCAGGTGTTGCTCTCATTTTACTCAATAAAGCCTTTAGGGTAGACGCTGCCTTGTACGCATCTTTTGAAGTAGACTTTGTCGATTCCCATATATCGTGACAGTCATTGAGGACCTGGATCATTTCTTCCCGTGCTGTTCAAGATATCTGAATCAGCGCCGCTTACACAAAGTCACAAGTTACGAGGATTAAATAACGTTAACGTAGGAAAGACTGTGCGTCAAGCCAGCTAGAAGGATCCAAAGGGGGTGTTTGAATAATACTCACTCGCTTCAATCCTTATCCCAAGCTGCGCATTAGACCGCTCCAGATCAGGGTTTAACATAGTGTGGCTGACGTAAAGACAAAGCAGCATTGCAGCAAGCAAAAAGTCAGCAGCTAGCAAGGAGCTCAGCTTCCATTTATGATCATAAAGTTCATTTCCAGGTTGCATCTCCCTGTGAAAGATGTTGGAATTAGCACTGCTATTTCTGATGTATGTCGACGGCTTCAGGTTATATGTAAGACAGATCGTATTGGGATCAAGTAGAGTTTTGATGTCTCTAGAACAAAGCAGATGGGGAACAGAGATAACTTGCCTGTTCAAGAAAATCCAGGATGTTAAGATATTCATAGAAGCATCAACGCATGTTTTCATCGAGTACGGATAAGGATAGGTTGGAGGATTTGTTTTCGACAAGATGAATAATTTTCGGTGAAGAATGCACTTTGACTTCTGGAACGTCAATCCGATTCCAAATTTCTGTGTCTTCAAGTCCGGTGATCCATATTTGAGATCTTCAACAGTAACAGTTCTTAATGACTGGGGGGTCATTTCATATGTTGCATGTAACAACTTGTCCACTGTAACAAATTAGCATACGCTTCCTGGCCTGTCAAGAGCTGAGATGACGAAGTATCACCTCAAGCATAATGACGGGACTTTAAAAAAAACAAAACAAGAGAAAAGGAATTGCAGAACGTCTGGAAGCTGCTAAACGATCCCATACAGACAACTTCCCAAATTCTTCTAAGAGTTTGAAATAAACAAAGGCACCAATCGTTTTGGACTGATCTTGGGAATGAACTCGATCATTGTGACCATGAAAAATTCGCTTACAACTCATCACCTCTTCATACGAAATTAGATCCGTTGAGTTTGCTTGATCAAGTATCGTGCCGAAAACTTCTGTAATCTGGTGTTTGGCGTTAAAGCAACCAATTGGTGTTAGTTCTTCAGCAGGCCTCGAGCGAGGCAAAACCTGTGAATTCTCATTAAAGTCCTCTACAAAATCTCAAAATCAGTAAATCATGGCTCCTTCTTTTGGTGAATAGAAGTAATGGAAGCCTCAGGGACCGGAATATAACTTTGACAATCTCTTCTCTTCACAATATTCTGCAAGAAAACATCAAACAAAGATGTCAGCACTGACCGTCTGCAAGATTGCTGCAGAAACTTATTAGCTCAAGAATTATGATGCAATGCATATCTTCAGGGGTCGTAATTACTTACCGGGGACATTGTGCATCATGCATTCCCTCCCTAATCATTCTCGGTAAGCCCTGTGGAATTTCGGTATTAGCAATGTCATTCTTGACAACGTAGAAATCAACAAGGATTCAAAAAGGAAAAAAGACTGTGTTGATAAGTGCATGTCTCCAGAAATGCTTACCATTGAACAGGATGTCAGAAGATCAAGATGAACGATAGTATGCCAGATTCTGCGGTTCATTTCACCTTGAAAGACAGATATTTTAGGATAATGGGAAGCATCTCGATGAAGACCAAGACGAAGAGCCGCCCGAATAATGAAGCCAAACAGCGCCCAAGAACCAAACTGCGCATCTGGCGTTCGAAAATGCTCACAGACCTATTCTACATAAGCTGACATGTTTGCAGTTTCTCGATGAAGATCCGTATCTAACTTACATAGTACAATAACAGTGTTTCGATTATGTAGGGGCCAGGTTCGAGGTAGTTGCCTAGAAAAAGGCATTGTACTGTCTTCTGGCGATACATTTCGATTATCTCAGCAGGGTCTTGAGCTGCAATTTCGTCCGCGTTGCCGTTGAACGGACTTCTGCCTGCCATTACTTCAAATTTCATAGACTGACTTAGAATTGCAAACAACATGCCAATCCATGTTATCGGCGTTTGGGAAGGGTCTTTCCAAAATTTATCGCACTAGATCTAGCATTACATTGCGTCTCAAAGTTTCCACATACCGGAACTACATACATCATTGCGGAACTTATGTTCATGGACGAGACCTATATCGCGTGCGTTAAGTGTTGTATTCTAGGGCAGCTCATGATTCCAAACTCACTTGTAATATCAGGATGTCTGAAATATTTATCAAGAAGGAAATTGACCTGCTTTCTGCCTGGCAGGGCTGAGAGAATTTCTGTTCTTGTTGCGCTCTTCAATGAGCCATTGAATAGTTCTGGTCCAGTTATTTTCGAAGTTTCCATCTTTTTCACTCGGTCTTGTTTTGGGGGGTCAGTGTTCTCGATTGAATCCTTAAGACAGGCAATCTGTTTGGGGACAGTCAGTTCAAACTCATTATAGAGGTGGTATATATAGGCGAGTATGAATATGGCATGTGGATCTTACATTATCAAGGATTGCTGCCCAGTGAGAGCTTCCGACGTAGTTGGGTTGATCATCATCAATATTTATCATTCCGAAAGATTCCGTTGTATTCGACAAGCCAGTGATCTCAGTCCATTGGTCGTCCCCTGTACTCGAGCTGAAATCTGAAGCTCGAGGGTCATCACTTGAAGGACCGCGGGAGATTCCAAGTCTATTTTGATCAATACCCCCACTCTTTTTCATTAACGAGACAACAAGTTGCTCAAGATGTGATATCTGGCTTTGAACATCTTTGCGGCCGACATTGCCGGGCTTCTGTAAAGCTGCTGCTTTTTCACGACGAAGTCCAGCATGTATGAATGTACATGAGGATGATAAGTCCCTCTATGGGTAGTGGTCAGCAGCCTGGTTATTGGAAGACTAGAATCCAAATCGAACCTTGATACAATTTTGACAGGGAGAGTTCCGATCGCATTTGAGTCTGTGGATGGTTAGCCCGATTTCGCGTCCAAGTTCATAGCATATTGGGAGGCAAAAGATGAGTTGTTTGTTGCTATAGGTATTTAGACACGGAGATACCGTAACCGTTGATTCGAATTGTAACTCACGGTTGCCAACAAGCTCTGAAAAATCGACCCTTGATGGCAAACTGAATAACAAAATGCTACTCACTTGCGAGTTCTACACAGGGTACAAGACAACTGAGGCTTAAAGCGTTGCCTGCTTGGCTTTGTAGGTGGCTTTGCAACCGCATCAGGAGCCTTGCCACCACTGCTAGTCGAGGTGGGGGTCTCGGCTGTGACGGACGGAGAGGTCGACATTGTCGACTGAGAGAAGCAGCAGAACCAACGGACACGGAGATAGGGACTATAAATTGACTTCGACTAGAGCTGGATGTTGTCGTATAATTACAAGCTCAAAATGCTGCAGCATGTCTTTATCCAACGGACATAAATCAGGCTGGTCGTCAGCGCGGCATGGCTTACTGTACGGGTTTCAGGAATATATTATGTGGGGCGATTGAGACAATCACCAATCGGAGAACAACGGTAATTTTAATGTCCGAACGTCCGACCGTCTCCAAAGAGAAGCTCTACCTCATTGTACCTATATGTTTTGCCATTACAGGTTATCTCGACTTCATAAATTAACATCACGTGAATACTATATATTCACTACCACCTCAAAATTTCTTACACCTCCACCTCTCTCGCTCTCACCCTCGCTCTCCACCGCCACATCCCCGTCTCCGCCTCCCCCCCTCCCTTCCCCTTCTAAAAAACAGCGTCCTAGCAAAACCAAACACCCCCCAAAAAGATCAAAAAAATATTTAAAAAAATCCTCACCCTCAAAGAGGGCGGCCTCGGACAACAAACCAGACGAACTGAGCTTTTTTGCGATTTGACTAGTCCCAGTAAAGCTCTCACTCAATCACCGTCAAGCTACGCAGGCATGTACCGGACAACTTGGTGTAAGGCATGTTACTTAAGGACATGAATGCGAAGGGGGTGAATGTGGTGAATAATAGTTTAGGGGATGGGAGGAATAAAACCAATCACCAGGTTTGTAGAGTATCAGTACCGTATATCCCTCACCATCCTCTTTACAATAATCTCTCTATCCTGGAAACAAGAGAAGATGGAATGAAACCAAGGGAAACCTGACAGCTTTGGTTGTTTGTTCCCCGTAAGATAAGTCCGTATACATGACTACCGCCTAAGGATTCTGGATTCCAATTGGTAACAAAAGCAAGCTTTTCATAAACGAAGAACGGTATTGGGAAAGGAAGGAGTCAGTATTACTATGATCAGGTTATTGTGAAGCTGGTATTATCTCTGAGATATCTTACTAAAGTTCACAGGCAAAACTACAAAGCGATGAAAAGTCACACAATATATGTGGGCCAAAGGAGAAATCAATGTATTGTTATATCCGTGGTCTGGACGAAGCATGCATGAATATTATACATATTCTCTTCTTTAGTGATAAGGAAGGTCCATTATAGGCATCTCAAGAAAGCGCCCATTTGGATGTATAATACGAGCATATTCTCGGTTAAAAGAAAACATCCTTGCGGTACGCCTGCAGCCATCCAGCCTAGTTTCCACGCCGATTTTCAAATCTGGTCTTCGTATATCTTCACCCTCAAGAGCAAATCCGAGCTCCACCGCTGACTCCAATACACCCCAGAAAGCATTCCGTCCTTCAGGTCGTTGAACTTCTTTAAAGACATCTTCCAGACCGACGAATCTTGCAGAAGGAATGATCATATTTAAGCTTTTCAAACTCATGAAGGTGCGAGATAGAGCGACTTTGGGCTGTGTCCGATCGATCATAAGTGTCAGCATATTTTGTGGAGCCATAAATTGACGGAACCACCACTTTTCGGAACTCCCAGGCGAAGACCCACAAAAGTTGGTAACAAGGTCCATTGATTGTATAACGGAACAGAGTTCGCTCGATAGCTCTATGTCGAAGTATTTTCTGCGTCTGCGTTCTGGTAGTTGCTCAAGGGGGTGACGCCGTGTGTGGGCACTCCAGTTTAGTCTAATTGTATCGATCTTTGGGTTGAAGTAAACAGGCGTTTGCTGGAACTTGTTGACAGGAAACAGAATTGTGAGGGTCTTCTTCGCCACCATTCGTGCTGCTTTATTGATATGGAGCAAAGCTGGTGGCTTGAAGATCTCGTTCCGAGAGTGAAATTTGAGTTGCGAGCCGCAGATACCCATGGAAACTGTCTTGTACTCTATGCGCGGAAGTTCAATGGCATTGAGGATATATGTGCGAGGCGGTTCAAGGAATGAAGCAAGTTTCCACTGTATGATCCTCTGAATTAGCAATCTGACGATATGGTAGACAAGATCATGGATCACATACAATTTCGAGTTGAAGTTTTATGGGAATCTTAGGGAAGTATATGAAGACTCGTTCTTGTTCCTGAGCTCCAGCTTCAAGTTCGCGAATTTCAGATCCAGTGCAAGGTTCAAGCTTTGAGGGAATTGTTGGACATCTTTGCTCACAATGGAGTACGAGCTTCACTTTTGGTTTCCGTGGTTGAGGCCGGATGCGATGACCTGGAGTTTGTGGATCGCTCTGCGCAACACCAGAACTGCCAGTAGTCTGGTCGCTTGAGGCGGATGCCATTGTAGCATGCGCAGTCAGAAGACTTTGGTGTTGTGTGGTGTGGATGTGTCGGACGCGATGTTGTGATGTCGTTCTGGTGTTGACAAGTCAAGGATGTCGTCAAGCAGTTGTTAACAAGGCGATATCGGCGTCTTTGACAAACTAGATCGGTGAAAGATGTTCCGACAGATGTTCCGTCGGTAAAAGATGTTCTGTTCATGGTTATCAGAAACTACAAAAGTGAAGCTGACGCTGTGTCAGTGAATTCAAGTAGCTTAGGACGTAGGTATTGTATTTTTTTATTTATTTATTTCTATTTAACGTCCGGCGGATACTAACACCTAAAGGCTAGCTCCTAGGTAATTCCTAGACAGGACAAAGGACGCTAGGGGGGAAAATCCTCCCTAGGCTACAGGGGTCGCAGA
>UNPT01000722.1:0-13491 GCA_900536445.1 Hymenoscyphus occultus
TACGCCTCGACCTCTACCTCTGTTGGTACGTCTTCCGCGAGCGTTGGGGGGGGATAGTGATACCATCGTTTAGGGACATATAACGCACACTGCGTTTAGTAATGTATAACGTGGTGTTACTGAGGATGATGTCGAGTCGGAAATCCGTCGAGTCGAGTATCGTCAGCCAAAAACAAATAAACAAAGTGGGATATTATAGCAGGCCTTCCCAGGCGAAGAAGTGACTTAGTTGTAATGTGAACGTGTAGAGTGAACCACTGCTTGCTGTGATGAATACTGAGTCAAACCGAACACTGCTATAAAGAGCGAACAACTAAGTAAGGAGAGAAGAGAGTTCCAGAGGAACAAGAGCTTATATACATAATGCCAGCGGCACGCACGTGCCGTGCTACACGTGATCTGACCCTAGTTCCTCCAACTCCGTGACATCTATTACTAAATACGAAGTATTAGCGACAAAGAAGCTCCTCTTTAGAAACCGGCGCTAGGTACCAGACTCTAGAGAGCTACGTACTAAGATGATCTAGCAAGTCTACAACTTAATTATATATGGGCACCCAGGAAGAGAAGGGACAGCAGCTATTTTATCACAAGGCTATTTCTGGCCAAGACTATCGTAAGATATTAGAAGATTTGTCCAAAATTGCGATAAGTATAGAGTAAACAAAGCTTAGAGGGACCGGAGGCAGGGATTTCTAAAGCCCTTACCTATTCCTGATTAGGTCTAGTAAGAGCTCTCTATTAATTTTATCGTCGAACTTCCAGAGAGTAGAGGCTATACAAATATCGTCGTTGTTACGGATAGGTTAAGCAAAGATATAGTCTTTAATGGACTACTAGATATTAAAGCAGAGATAGTAGCAAAGTAGTTTATACAGAACGTTTATAGCTAGTATGGGGTCCCAAGAGCGGTGTAACGAATACTCAAACTGGCTAACTAAACTTGGCTGGGTGTTCGCTGGTTGGTATGCTAGGATAAGAAGAAGACTATCGGGTTGTTCACTTGGAAGTGAACTCGTTACTTGTATCAAAGATGTCAAACAATATAATAAGATTGATAACTAAGTTGAGCACGAAGCTCCTATCTAATGGCAGACGTGCCAGTCTTATATAGAACCTTCATACTCATGTGCTAGCCTGCTAGCTCGGTCTTGCAGTCGCTGCTAGACTGCTAGCCTGGTCGCCCCGTCTAGCGACTCTTGGTCACGTGACAATAACCAATGGAAATCCTTGGATCGCTTAGCTATCCTAAGCGATCCCTATTTGCTATAAGAAACCTGGATGTGCCTGTCGAGGGTTGCGCCTCTTATTATGACAAGTATTACGTGAGCACGTAATTCGTGACACTATCCCCTTTTTAGCTTAGCTTGGTCCCTAAGCTTAAGTATAACTAAAGAAATATTGTTAGAAGGCTGTTAGCCTTCTCTTCCTTTTATTATGACTACCCCGCGATCTATACGTCGTACCGATCACGAAGCCCTAGGCAGAGCAATCAATCTATCCGGAAGGAAAATAGCTCCTTGTATACGTTGCAAATCCGTAAATAAAGATAACGAGTACCTTTGTCCGCGCGACCCGAAGCTTTCTCGTTGTAGTCGTTATACGATTATGAACAAGTCCTACGACGTCCGGATAGTCAACAGAATACCGGCTGCCGGGGAGTAGGAGAGTGTTGATTCCTAGATTAAACAGTTAGATAATAAAGAGGAAAAGAGCCATACGGTTATAGCCGAGGCCATGGCCCGTATTCGGAGGCTCAAGAAACAAAAACGTCTTTTGTATAAAAAGAGACAAAGGATAATAGCCGCTGGTCTTAACTCGCTCGATAAGTTAGATACTACTAAGGAACTAGAGAGGAAGGACAAGGAGGAACAAGAGAAGAGGAAGTAAGAGGAGGATAGGGCTGCCTGTCTAGCCGCCCTTCCTACCCCTACTACTTCCGACCCTTTTCCCGACCTAAGTCTCGACCTGTCTTTTCTCGAGGCCCTCTCAGGCGATCCTAAGATATAGGACGCCCTAGGTTTCGACGGTGGAACTCCTAAAGTTCCTCCGAGTACTAGGTAATATTCTTTTTAGGTTCCTAGGTGTTCTCCGAGTATAGGTAATCTAACTATTTGATTAAGTACTTAATCTATCCTCTAATAATCCTATAGTCAAGAATCTTCTCGACCTTATATTCGGCGTTTAGATTAACCGGTTGAATTTCTATGTATAGGGCTAGTAGTACTCCCGGTGGTACTAGTTCGAGTAGGGATATATAGAATACTAGGTAGATATTTATCGTCTCTAGTAGTACTAATTTATAATTTAATAGTCCTCTAACTTTTTTAATTTTAAATAGTCCGAGTTTCCTATAGTCTAGTTTGTTGCTTAGTCTCCTTATATTAATGTTTTTCTGTATAAGGTAGACTTTATCCCCCTCTTTTAACGTTGGCTCCTAACTACGTCGTTTATTGTAGTAGTACGCGTTTCTTTCTACTACGAACTATAATTTACTTACGAGTTCTATATGTAAACCTTTAATCTTCGAGACCTAGATACGGGCAAGTTAGTTATCTATTGTCGTAGCCAATGGTTCTCGATACGCTTCTAATTTATACCTAAAGTTAGCGTAGAATAGCGTAATAAGTATTGTTTTCGTTATTGAGCTATTATATACGAATTCTACTAGTAGTAGTAGTTTAACCTAATCGTCCTATTAATAATTTATATAATAACAAAGGTATATTTCAACTACCTGATTTATACGTTTGTTCCCTCTATTTGTCTAGGGGTAAAATACTATTAATAGCTTTCTTTTTACTCCTAAGCGCTCCGTGAGTACTATCTAGAACAATAAGGTAAAAAGCTTATCTCTGTCCGAGATAATCTCTTCTAGTAGTCTATGTTTCGAGACTACTTCCTTAAGGAATACAAATACTAATTCCTTGGCTATACTTAACTCTTTGTATAGTACCAAGATTATATATTTCGTTAGCCTTTCTATAATAACTAGGATCGAGTCGTACTCGACACCTGTTATCGGATCCTTAGATTTTAGTAATTTCACGATGAAATCCCAAGAGATCGACTTCTAAGGGGTTAGTAGTATTAGAGTAGTGCCCATCTGTCCGTAGGGTATATAGCGGGAAGCCTTGTTCCTAATACAGGTATTATACTCCGCTATTACTTCCTTAACTACGGCTACTAACTTCTTAATGTAGTAGTTCCGTCTAATTCGTTAGAGAGTTCGGCGAACTCCTTAATGTCTATAGGCCGGTGCCGTATAGTATTCCGTAATGAATTCTTTTGTATATGAGTCCGGGACCTAGATCTTGCCGTTCTTTGTCTCTTCGATCTTGTCCCGTAACTGTGCTGCTCTGATTTTGTTGTCCCAAGGGCTCTCCCTGGTTATAGTAGCGATTTTATAAATCGTTAGGGCAAGGTCTCCGTTCTCAAGGGTCTTTAAGATCGTAATCTTTTTATACTCCTTATCTCCTTCGTAGCCTAGTTTCCGGCTAAGCGTATCTGCTCGTGCGTTCGAAGTTCCGCTAATATAACGAATCACAATATTAAATCTAGCTAGGATTTGCGACTACCTAGCGAGTCTCCTATTACTAAGCTCCTTGGTTATTATAAAGGTCTTTAGATTCTTATAGTTAGTAAGGATAGTTACCTAGTACTTCGTACCCTGAAGGTAAATCTTCTAATAATCTAAAGCTAGGACTATAGCGAGGAGTTCTTTCTTAAAGATACTATAGTTCTACTAAGCTAAATCCAATGTTTTCGAGAAGTATACAATAGGTATTAACTTCCCGTTCTCATTGGGCTATAAGTGTACAGCGCTAATAGCAGTGTCCGAAGCATCTGTCTCAATAGTGCTCGGTTTGTCGACGTCGTGATTCCTAAGGATTAGCTCCTTAGCGAATCGCTTCTTGATTTCCTAAAAAGCCTGTTCCGTCGCCTTATCCTAGGAGAATGTTTTATCTTTCCTAGTTAAGTCTATTAGGGGTTTAGACAATCCGGTATAGTCCGCTATAAACTGTTAACAGAAGTTAGCGAATCCCTAGAATAATTAGACGTCCTTAACGTTCTTAGGTAATTTCTATTCTACGATTACCTTAATTTTGTCTAGGTTAACTTCCATTTAACTAGGGCTAATTATATATCTAAGGAAGATAGTACAAGTTATTCCGAACTTGTACTTTAATAAGTTAAGGCGGGAGTCCACAGTAGCGAGTCTCCGTAAGACTTCTCTAACGTGTCCCTAATAGTCTTCCTTTCGTTCTAAGTACACTAGAATATCGTCTAGGTAATAGATAATAGTTACTCCTAGAAGGTCTTCTAGAATACTATTATTTTGTCTCTAACAAGTAGCTAGTGCGTTCGTAAGTCCGAATAGTATTATATTATACTCGTAGAGTCCTAATAGCAAGACGAATGCCGTCTTCTATTTATCTCCTAGCTTAATCCTAATTAAGCTAAAAGCATTTCGTTAGTTAAGCTTAGTAAATATCTTAGCTCGGCCTAACTTGTCTCGTAAGTATTAGCCGGTTAGTAATAGATAAGCGTCCTTAACTATAGTATTGTTAACTTCTCGGTAGTTAATATAAGCTCTACCTTTTAGATCGTCCTTTTTCTTAGCGATTAATATATTCGAAGCGGTCGGTGACTCTAACTTCCGAATATGTCCTTTCTTAATTCCTTCCTTAACGTACTCCTCAAGTAGCTAAAGGTTCCTCTAATTATAAGGTCGAAGCTTTTACTTCCTAAGGTTATAACCCTCTTTTAATTTAATCTCGTAATCCTATAGGTAATGTTCGAGAAGGGTACGCATGTCCTCCGGGTTCTCGAACAGATCCTTGAATTCTCTATACTATATAGGTAACTCTAAATCGGCTCCTTTGCCGACCTATGGAGGACCCTTTCCTAGGTATCCGGGCTCTTTAGAAG
Source organism: Hymenoscyphus occultus (assembly GCA_900536445.1). Lineage (NCBI taxonomy): Eukaryota > Fungi > Ascomycota > Leotiomycetes > Helotiales > Helotiaceae > Hymenoscyphus > Hymenoscyphus occultus. The sequence continues at coordinate 4,933 of UNPT01000722.1, forward strand.
AAGTAGCGCAAACTTCGTTCCGGCCTTATAGTTATTCATACGAACCCTCGTAACTACAACGACTAAAGGTAATCTTTCTTACCTTCTAATTAATATCTAGATTATGTTCTCTAATCTAAGGCATACTAAGAATCGCTTCCTTGCTTCCTATTTTAACAATATCAAACTATGTATCTAAATAGTGTCCGTCGATAGTAGTTTTCGTTGGAATAGTACTCTAGTTGATTATTCCGTTCTAGTATCCTATTTCCGTCCCGTCTACTACCGTCAACTAGTAGGGTACCGTTTTCCTAATAGGGACGTTTAGCTTCCTAGCTAAGTTCGGGGAAAGGAAGTTTCCTATAGCTCCCGAGTCTATTATTACTCGGAGTTCCTTCCCTTATATAACCGTAGTTACTACTAACTATTAGTCTCCAGAAGTAGCGTAGATCTCCTTGTCCTGGCTAGCGTAGCGAACTAGGAATGGATGTCTATCTCGGCCTCTCGTTAGTAAGAACAAGACTCCTGTCTCGTCTACCCGTTCTACTATATATATTCTATCCGCGTATAGGTCTAACTGTGCCTTCGGGAGGTCTCCTACGAAGTTTGGCTTAGGTTAGCCAACGAACTCTAGTTCGCTTACCTATCTCTATTCGCTAGTCTATAGAGTTATGTCGTATACCCTCTAGGTGTCTCCGACCTATAGCAGTGGTTCTAGATATACCTCCTCTTAAGGTTCGTTATCTGAGTTATTTTCGTTATAACGCTTAGTAGCTTTAATAACTACTTGTCCTAACAGGATATTTTCGAAAGTTATCTAATAGTTGTTATAATCGGTTACCTTATAGGCGGTTAAGGTAACTAGCTTACTACTATAAGTAGCGTGCGGGCTCCAGAAGTCTGACTTCAACCCGTCTATGTGGACCTATCTATTACCTAATATAAAGGTCCTAATAAATGTCCAATTTTCTCTGACCTCGGGGTTCTGCTTAGATAGATTATATTCGTCCCCTAAGGTACTATCTAATAATCCTAACGATTCTAACTTGTCGGACTCGTGCCGCTTATTCCCTTGTAACTAGAGGGGCAGAGAGTATTTATTGTCAGATCTCGTAGCGTAGTACTTGTTAAGTTCTGAGTCGTTCTCGAGCTAGGTATAGATCCCTATTTCCTTAAGTTCGTCGCTAGTTAATATTCTTTTTTTAAGTATAGCTATTTCTTTCCTAGCTATAGTATTAATTTGCTTCGTTCCTTTCTAGGGTTTCTTTATATCCTTTGCGTAGTACTCGTTTACTCGATGGCCGGATTTGCTACAAGAGTAATATAAGTTCTACTCGCGTCTTTGGTTACGTTCCTCCTAAGAAAGGCCTCCTTCTCGCGGGAAGGGTTTCTTTTCAGCAGCGTTCACTTTATAGCCTTTTCCGTAATAGGGACAATTCTATTACTTGTGTCCCTTAGACTAATTCTCCTACTTCGGGGATAACTTCCTAAATTCCCAAAGACGGTTGTCTAACTAGATAACAGTCTTAATTATAGTTGTAATATTTAAGAAGGTTATATTTTGTCTTACCATCTCTTCGCGGAGATACGTCTTAAGTCCCCTTTAGAACAATTCCATAAGTATAAGGGCGTCCTACCCTGATTTGTTCCTATATCGCTAGAACTCGTTAGCGTAGTCAATAGCTAATCCGGTTTGTCGTAAACCTAGAAGGTTACGTACCGTAGTACGGACAGCGTCGAAGTCTCCGAAGACTCGTCGAATCGCCTATTTAAATCCTCCCTAAGACCTAAACATGGCCTTGGTTATAGTCATGTTTCCTCTATTGTTGTCGAAGTAATCCTCGAGGTAAGGCTAGGCCTATTCTAGCGCTGGTCCCCTAAGGTAGGAGACAGCGAAGATCGAGCGAAAGCTATAGTTGTCCTCGAACTTCTCTTTGTTAAAGTTAAAGTAGATGTCTATCTGAAGAAGGAACAAGTCAAGTTCCGTTCGCTTTCCGTTATACGTATCGGGTATCTTAACTTTAATATTTTTAAGTACTTCGACCTTGTAAGGATTAGGTATATCTAGTATACTGTCGTCGTCGTCGTCGTTATCGACGTCTCTTGATCGAGGAGTGTTAATGTTTGTCGTAGCAGTCCCTCCGCTGGTTTCGGGGAGGTTGATTCGGCTAGCCTAGGGGCTGGTGGCCGATCCTACTACTAGGGTAGTAGGAGCCATCGTAATAGTTTCGACTTAAAGCAGGTGCTCAAAGTATAACGAATACTTAAACTAGCTAACTAAACTTAGCTAGGTGTTCGCTGGTTAGTATACTAGGATAAGAAGAAGACTATCGGGTTATTTACTTAGAAGTGAACTCGTTACTTGTATTAAAGATGTCAAATAATATAATAAGATTAATAACTAAGTTAAGCACGAAGCTCCTATCTAATAGCAGACGTGCTAGTCTTATATAGAACCTTCATACTCATGTGCTAGCCTGCTAGCTCGGTCTTGCAGTCGCTGCTAGACTGCTAGCCTGGTCGCCCCGTCTAGCGACTCTTGGTCACGTGACAATAACCAATGGAAATCCTTGGATCGCTTAGCTATCCCAAGCGATCCCTATTTGCTATAAGAAACCTGGATGTGCCTATCGAGGGTTGCGCCTCTTATTATGACAAGTATCACGTGAGCACGTGATTCGTGACAAGCGGTTGTATTAGACAGAGGCACACAATTTGTAGGGGCCTTATAGACAAGAGTTTACTAACTTCTAGGAATTCAAAGGAGGCTATCGACAGTAGGCTACCCTAAGACAGATGGCTCTACTAAGCGAATAAATTAAACTCTTAAAACCTACCTACGGATGTTCGTTTCCTACGCCCAGGATGATTAGTACGATATACTACCCTCTGCTCAACTAGGGGTAAAAGGGCGGAACGTAGCTTCAATAGGAGTAAGCCCGTTTTTCTTATCCTACGGGTATAATTTAGATCCTTTGGATTTAAAAGCAGACCTAGGACCTCTCTAAGCTAGGAACTCCCTAATCTAAGCAGCGGATACAATGGTCCGGAAGCTAAAGGAAGTAAGAGAATGGGCCTAGGCATTAATAGTAGCAGCTTAGTAAACTTAACAAGAGGTAGTAAATCGAAAAAGGTAATAGTCTCCAGAGTTTAAAGTAGGGGACAAGGTCTAGCTAAACTTAGCTAATATACGTACAGATCGACCGGTAAAGAAACTTGATACTAAGCACGCTAAGTTTATAGTTATTGAGATTATAGGCTCCTATAGCTATAGACTTAATATACCCCCTGGAGTTTATAATATGTTCTACAGCTAACTTCTCCGAGTAGCCTCAGACGACCCACTTCTAGGACAAGTTTAAGACGACTCGTAACCAGGACTAGTAATCGTTGGTAATAAAGAAGAATAGGAGGTGGAGATAATTCTAGACGAGAAATTAAGTAATGGGAAGAGAAAACAATATCTTGTTAAATAGAAAGACTATGCTAGGCCTATATAGGAGCCGGCTTCAGCGCTACAAGAGACTACTACACTAGACCGATGGGAAGAGGCGCTAACGCGACACGATAGAGGACCTCGTAGAAGAGGGAGGCGTGTACGAAAGTAGGAAGGGGGGTATTGTAATGGGTTGGTACCCAGGATAAAGCACGGCTATGGAGTAGCTGTACACACGTACGTGCCTTCCCCTCTTTTTGTACCTTACCGCCATATCGTCAACGCTTAGAGCAAGAAGCTCTAACCAGGCATCAGAGACTTCACTGGTACGAAGAGTCTTCTCTTCTCTTCTCTTCTCTCTTTAGCTTATTCTCTTTGGAAATACATTACCTTTCACTTGCACTGTACACTTTGCATGTGACCCGTGACAACATATGTACAAAAAATGAGGAAATCCGCCGATTTGATCGTACGTAAACTCCCTCGTCCATAGCCTGTCAAAGCTTTCAACGGTAAAACACATATAGTAGTTACCTACTTTAGCATAGCTACGTTGACGCTAGACAGACGGCGGATAGCCAATTTTCCTTTCTTGATCACCCCCCTAGGGAGCCACGATATGATTCTAGGACGTACCTTCTTTACGAAATTTGGTATTAAGCTGGACTGCAAGAACAGAAAGCTAGAATGGCCAGCCAAGATACCTCCTAGCCAGCCACTCATGTCTAGGGAGATCCTTATTCCAATAGACTTAACCTCGCCTCCAAAAGTCAACCCTAATCACGCTATAAGCATAAACAATCAACGACGTAATTCTAGAAAGGATTCAACTGAAAATCACATTATGAAGCTGAGTACTATTGATGACCCTATGCCTAGTTCGAAGACTAAAGTAAAGGACGCCGACACAACTCCACCTACCTTACCGATGTTATCGGACATTTCGTACAAGCGGGACTACTAGGACGCTATAAGGACGATGGAGGATGAGCTATATGATCGAGAAAATACTTCTGGAAAATCGAGCCCCTTAGGATATAAGCGAAAGCTACCCTGGACACCCGACGCGCCTTAGACTAGTTTTGATATCTGTTATATCTCTGGGAATGCATTTCACTTGAATTGTAAGTAGAAAGACAACGAGCTGTTTACGACAAGCCTCTATGAGGTAGACCGGCTTCTTGGAAGTATGTCTAAAGATTACGATGATGAAGACCTTTCTAGCGTCCCTCCTGAATACTCGGAGTACTTAGAGGACTTCTCAAAAGAAGTTTCAGACGTCCTGCCCCCTCATCGTCCCTACGACTACAAGATCACACTTTAAGACGTAGGAGAACAGGAACTGAAATATAGCCTATTGTATAAGATGTTAACCACAGAACTAGAGGCTGTCAAGAAGTACTTGGTAGAGAATCTAGACAAGGGCTTTATTGAACTAAGCTAATCTCCCTACGCTGTACTAGTCCTATTTGTTAAGAAACCGAGTGGAGCCTTGCGATTCTATATAGACTACAGAAGACTAAACAACATTACCTGTAAAGACCGGTACCCCCTCCCTCTTATTAATAAGACTCTAGCTAGAATTTCAAGGGCCCGGATCTTTACTAAGCTAGACATCCGCTAAGCATTCCACCGAATTAGGATAGACCCTAAATCCGAGGAATTTACAACATTTCGAACGCAGTACGGAGCCTACAAATGCAAGGTTTTGCCCTTTGGCTTAACCAATGGACCAGCGACATACCAGAGATATATAAATAACGTGCTCTTTGACTACCTTAACGACTTCTATATAGCTTACTTAGACAACATCCTAATTTATTTAGAAAATGAATTAGACTACTAGCTTTATATTAAGAAAGTCTTATAACGCCTACGAGATACCGGCCTATAAGCTAATATTAAAAAGTGCGAATTTAGTGTTACGCGTACTAAATACCTTGGATTTATTATCTCTATAAATAGTATTAAAGTTGACCTAGAGAAAATATCTACAGTTATAAATTAGTAGATCCCTACTAACGTTAAAGGAGTTTAGTCATTTCTTGGTTTTTGTAACTTCTACCGACGCTTTATCTACGACTATAGTAGAATTACAAGGCCCTTAACTAAGTTGACTAGAGCAGGTGTTCCATTCTAATTCGACATTAAATGCTTAGAAGCTTTTAAGTCCCTGAAGGCTAGTCTTACTTCAGCGCCGCTATTATAGTATTATAACCTAGAACGCAAAAGCAGGCTAGAAACGGACGCCTCGGATAGAGTGATTAGTACTGTTCTCTCCCAGCTCTACGGTGACCAGTATTTACCTATAGCTTACTACTCAAAAACCATAGCCCCGGCAAAACTAAATTATAAAGTCTATAACAAGGAGATGCTCGCTATTGTCCACTCACTACAAGAATACCGGGCTGAACTTATTAGTTCGAAGTATGCTATAAATATATTAACCGATCACGAATGCTTAGAATACTTTATAACTTCAAAGGATCTTAATACCCGTTAAGCCAGGTAGATAGAAGCCCTAGCGGAATTCTACTTTATAATTACCTACTGGCCTAGCAAGGAAAACCCGCTAGCTAACGCCTTAAATAGAAGAGGTAATAAGGTCGATTCCTAGGATAAAGCAAAGAAGTCTCACCGCCTACAGTAGTTATTAAAAGACGACCAAGTCGACTCACGCCTACTATCTAAGATCTATATTAATTTAGTAGACCTAGTACCTATTTCGGATAGTACTTCGGTGATCGATCGACTTCTCTAAGCAAATCGGGACTCTGAATCACTAGAAGCTCTTTGTACTTAAGCCCTTTAATCTCTAGATAAGAGAGGAGAGTCTAACAACCCTTTTACTCTCGAAGAAGGCTTGTTACTTTATAAGAACCGACTAGTAGTACTAGACAAAGGACCCTTGCGAGCACACTTGATCCGTGAAGTTTATGACTAAGTTTCTATAGCTTATCCTAGACGAAATAAGACCTATAGGCTCCTACGAGACCTATACTACTAGCAAGGAATAGACTAAGACGTTACTACGTACTATAGAAACTGCCACGTATGCCGTAGATCTGCTATCCCTAGGGACAAGACCCCGGGCGAACTCTATTCTCTACTAATACCTGAACGCCCTTGGTAATATCTTACTATAGACTTTTGTAGTTTCCCAAAGGACAAGTATAGTTATAATAACGTTTACGTAGTTATTGATAGACTTTCTAAGCAAGCTATCTCTATCCCCTGTTATAAGACCGCTATAGTAGAAGACATAGCCAAGATGTTTATCTATTACGTCTACCGGTATTACGAGAGTCCTAAGTCAATGGTTTTAGATCGCGGTCCCTAGTTTATATTTACCTTTTAGAAGGAATTTAACAGGATCTTAGGAACAAACGTTATTTTGTTATCTAGTTATCATCCGTAAACTGACGGACAGACAGAAGTGTATAACTAGTACTTAGAACAAAGGCTAAGGCCTTTCGTTAACTACTACTAAGACAACTAGTCGGAACTCCTACCAATAATAGACTATGCCTAATTAACTCTGCCGCACAAGTCACTTAGCGGTCTTCCCCCTTACCAAGTCCTTTACAGTTACCTCCCGGACGTAAGCTAGAACTAGAGAAGGGAAAAAACGGAGCCAAAGGAACAGTTGAGCTATAAAAAGGCCTAGGACCTAGCTACTAGGATATATAAAGTATAAGAGGTAGTAAAACAACGCCTTCTCTGCGCTTAACAAAAAAGCCAAAAAGCTCTACATTTGCATAGGAGAGAAGTTGACTTCAAGGTTGGAGACTTAGCGTGGCTAAATGTGAAGTATCTAGACACCGACAGGCCTAGCAAGAAGCTAGACTACCCAATACTAGGCCCGTTCAAAATCCTCCGTAAGGTTAACAACTCTTCCTAGCTTGACCTTCCGAAGTCGATGAGGATCACTAATAGCTTCTCACCGGACAAGCTACGCAAAGCAGCAGAAGACCCTTTGCCTAGCACCTATTAACATTACTAGCGATCTGGAATATGAAGTGCAAGATATCCTTGCTTGTCGAAAGCGATATAACCAACTAGAGTACCGAGTCAAATAGTTAAACTATAACGAAGATCTAGAATGGTATCCTACTTCTAATATCAAATACTCACTACATAAGTTAAGAGACTTCCACTTAGCTTACTCAAACCATCCCGGCCCTCCAAGAAAGCTAACAGAGTAGATGAAAAAGTAGGAGGAAGGGGTAGAAGACTATAATAGTCTAGATAATAATACTAAAATGGACAAGCGCTCGAGGGCGAGCTTTTTTCGAAGGGGGGGGGGGGGGGGAGGGGTAATATCACGGTTCGGATACTCTTTACCGTAACCCCTGTCATGATTCGGTTATTCTATACCGTAACTACAGGACAAGTGGCTACCTCCCACTCTTTAAGCAAACGTAGGGGATAAGGAAGTGTTAGGTGTGTGGTATTTCTAGCATAAGAACCTTGGGTTTTCCCCTTAGCTAGCTCTTCTCTCCTTAGCTTTAGATTCTAAGTAGTGGAATAGCAGTATCCTTCACCGTTCCGTTACAGAGACTGTAGAGCAGTAGGAAGGGGGCAGGTTAAACAGTGTGTATTAGACTAAAGAGAGAAGAAGGTCGAGGCTCCAGCTCGGCCTTATACACCTGCACCTGGCTGGTGCGCCACTATTCCCAATCGGGACTAGCTACACCTGTACTCCAGATACATCGCATTCCAGAATTCCTTAACATATTACTATAATTATTATATAATTTATAAGTTATTATTACCTTTTTACTACCTTTAAAGTATAATAGTACCTAGGTACTTAAGTATCTATATAGTAATACTAAAACTACTACTCTCACGCCTATATCTAGCTAGAATTATAGATAAAATATATATAAATTAAGTATAAATATCCTAAGTAATTAGGCTATTTTATTTATTTATTTCTATTTAACGTCCGGCGGATACTAACACCTAAAGGCTAGCTCCTAGGTAATTCCTAGACAGGACAAAGGACGCTAGAGGGGAAAATCCTCCCTAGGCTACAGGGGTCGCAGATAAGAAAGCCTATCTACTAGTGACAGTTTAAAGAGAGACCCCACTTCCGGGAAAACTCCTATATATAGTTATAAGAGAGAGCAGTAATAGAC
>UNPT01000706.1:0-14910 GCA_900536445.1 Hymenoscyphus occultus
GGTGCCCGAGTCATATTGGGATACACGGGAACGTGGTTGCCGACAGGGCTGCCGGCGTCGCCGCCCGCTCCGCTCTAGAAAACCCCCCTCTACTCTGTACAGCCTCGCTTAAGAGATATGTTAAGGATGGGTGCTCTAGCCTAGCTAATAATCTTTGGCGGACTACTCTTCCCCCGCTATATAAGCGCCTAGGGGTCATAAATTGGGTTCCAAGGCCCCGTTCCCTCAAACTCCCTCGCGAGGTACTTGGTCGATTTATAGCGGCCAGAACTGGTCACGGGGACTTTACCTTATACCATATACGGTTCCAACACTACGACACCATCCGCGATACAAGTAATTGCACTTGCGGCAAGAATAAGACACAATTTCACCTCCTATTCTGCCGAATAGTTAAGCGAGAAACCCCGAGACTTATAGCGAAAGCTAAACGCGACCCCTCCCTTCTCTTTGGTCCCTTCTCGGAGAAGCTCTTTAGAGAGCTCTTCTATAAATCTAAGTTCTACTCAGAGATCTGCCCTATACGGCCGGCCTCCGACTAGTCCCTATACTACTTCTTTCTAGTTACCCTGTTCACTTTGGGGTTGGTCCAAAAGCGGGCCCTCCTTCTTCTCTGTCACCTGTAGAATAGTCTCTTATCTACACCCCCCGGCATCTGGGACACCCCCCCCAGCGTCTTTTGCTCTACTGAGGGCTATTCTAGAACCTAGCTACAAGTCGGCTAGTTGTATTCGCCAGACGTTAAATAGAAATAAATAAAATAAAAATAAAGAAGGCCTTCTTTCTACAGTTTTTACTACTTATAATACATTTGTACCGCAAAACTTATAAAATCATGGGGCCTTATTGGCTCGCTTACACCTCTTGGCATACGCAGAGATCAACGGAGCGCCTGGCAGCAGTAGAGGCCATATGATCAAACAACACTCAAGCTGCCGCATACGACCATAGACTGAGGAGAATTGGGCATCCCGTCCGCTCTGCCATACACAAGCCTCAGATCGGCAGATTAGTAGTTGGGTGGGTGACCACCAGCGAATACCTGCTGTCGTATGTTTTTACGTTTCCCTTTTTGCTATTTTCTTTTTACTCTCTTGTAGATATTTTTCGTAGTTTTGCCATAAATCCAACCGATTTTTTCTCTTTTCTTCACCTCTCAAATAAACCTTGTTATAAGGTAGGTAACAATGTGAGATCTACTTTATAGGCTTTTCTATGTTTTCTGCCAGCAGATGAAAAAAGTGACATGAGGTTTTTACAAAAAACCCGCATCAACAGATCTAAGCCTAAGATGATCGCGGAATTATAGGGAATTTTAATATAGGCAATGGTACTCTAATATCTTTTAGAGTGTAAAAGACCTTCATGTTGTTTACTTCGAGTCAATCGAGTTGCAAACTCCCCTTAATAAAAATATAGTTATAACAGTGTTCTGTCCTCCTGGTCGAATTCAACAAGTAGGTTTTCTAATCTGCCTAGGCGAGATAGTGGCTCCTGATTCCAAATCCCAGGGCTGATGATAGCCGCTGTTTTTGTCACTCATTTCCGGAGGATACTACTTATTGCCACTCTGATAACAATGTTATTTTTCGGTCGTTTGAGGCAGATTTTCTTCGTGAGTATCTCCTTCCTAACTTACACGAATATCCTAGACTTTAACATTTCAGTGATCCTGGTGCTTTTAGCCCTTCCTTTCTAATGTTAAGTCTGGCTTTCTATAGTCTCTGAGCCTCGATTTCATTAACTTCACAGAAAACCCGAAAAAAAGAAAATTGTGAAATACCATAAGAGAAGGTTACAAAAGATTAATGTGGCAAAAGAGGCACTGCTATGTTCGGGTCTATATATTTATCTTCAAGAGATAAAGAGGGAACAAAAAGCCTCGAGAGGAACAAAAAGGAGATGGGATTGATAAATGAGTTCTTTCAAGGGAATTAAAGAAGAATGTAGTTGATCCTTACGGATGTCGCTGGCTTTCGTTAGCCTTGGTAAGGCATCTTACGCGAGCAAAGTGCTTCCCAGGCATCTGTGGGGCTGTAATCCCACGCTTCCAGCTTCCCTTCCAGTTCTTTCGCACACCACCACCACCATCAGCCTTGACATCGTCAACACCATAACTTGTTGAGGGACAGGTGACCGGCGCCTGATTTCGCATCGTAATCGTTACAATCACCTATATTTCACACAGTTTATGTGTGTACTGTACGCCGCAGCTCAATTTGGATCTGATTCTGTGTCGTTGAATACGGCGAGTTGAGTGCATCGCTTGAGTGCATGGCAACAACCTCCCCTCCCATCCAAGTGCGTCGCCGCACTATGATCACCCATTGATCACATCGATATGCACGAATCGGCACCAATGGTCTACCTATTCCACAATTGAGGACGACGACTACGTCGACAGCCACAAAAAACGTCTTTCACCAGCTCAACCAAGGGCATCGGCCAGGCCGGGTCTTATCTCAATGATGCCGCAACGGCCGTACGTCCATCATCCATCCAAACTGCTCAGGGTTCAATTACAAGTTATCAAAATTCTCAACACTCTGTCTTACCCATTGAACGGATGTTAGAAGCTGGATACCGTACTTTTTGTCCATATTCATCGATGGAGGTCCTTAGTCCCACTTTCCGCCGCTAAGGGCCGTTTTAAATTACGTCCGTTGCGGCTTTTCGGTCCCAAATGGTCATGTTGTACATGGTTTAATGTATATCTACTCGTACAGGCGTGCTTATGGAATCCATCTATACCCGGATTTCATCTTCAAGAGGACGTGCAAGCCGTTTACGGTTTACGCACCCGCACCATCCTCACTGCCTCCGCCTCCGGGTCTTCCATAATCCCAAAGGCTTCCACCACTCCGCCGCCGCAGCGTGCCAAGTGGAATATCGTGTAAAATTATCAACTGGTGCCCCATGAGAAATGGTCCCCCTGTGTTAGATTCTGGCTGATTAACTGTCCTTGTTCCCAAGACGCTACCTAAGAAAGATTTGGAGTCACAAGTTACAGATAATGTGGAACTCTGGCGATGATTCCAATGTGCTTATCACTCCATCTGAGTCGTATTTGAGGCTGGGGGGCTGTGGCTAAAAATGCCGTGGGGGATCATTGCTGACTAGCATTCTCATTCGCCACGACACGACGGAAGAAATCTACTAGGGCCCCTGCATGTATCTCGCCTTTTTTAGGGTGGATAATCGAAAACATCCTTCTACGCATATCAGAAGCCACTTCTGACAATCACAAAGGTTTGGAGCATCCTATGCCTGGGAGAACTCATCGCACAAGCAAAGTTCGTTTACATTGCCCAATCACAGCCGTGGATTTGAGCCACCAAGGTTCATAGAGGGCAAAAGGCTGTCAATCCCCCAGACACTCTGCTCAAAACGAAAGATTCAATGCTTTCCAGTCGCTTGCAAATTATGATTCGGTGACGGCATACAGGTAAGATCTAGGTCAGCCACATTGTCCCATCTGCCGCAATATCCCCACGTGTGATTTCAAGGGAGCCAAACGTGAAATCGCTTGTTTTGGAAACCTCTTTGTAGGAGTCTTATTTAAACGACGTCCCTTAGAACTCTGGGTGTGGCATTCGATCACACTTTCCTCGTCAGCCAGACCCTTGAACTAATCCGTTATCAAATACAGTAGTCCTCCGGAGATGGTCATCCTCTTACACTGCCCGTCTGCCTGGTCCCAGTCCCCCCACACAATCCAGCAGTGGTTGATTTGAAGCCCTAGTGGACCATTGCTTCAAGTAGCTGAGCTTTTCAAGTATGTTGTTGCCGTATGTGAACTGCCGCTAAGTGGCTCAATGCCTTACAAGGCCAATAACTTGGAATGCCTAAGTTGGCCCTGAACTATCAAAACTATGCTGTATATTCCATGCATCTTTCTTATTTCTATTTGGGGGCTGGTCTGCCTACATAACTCGTCATCTTTTGCCCATGGAAGTATGTATGTCCTAGTGTTACTTCACAAATTTTGCCTCAAAACCCAAAGACGGCCTTATGATTGATTAAATAGGAAAGGATTGATACATGTTTACAGCCACAGTACTACGACTGTCTGCTGTATATATGAGCATCAATGGTCCTGTTTCCATTCATCATACCACACAAGCACCTTCAACCTCCTTTCGCACTTGAAACCTTCGGAATCAAAGCCCTCATTGCATTGTTTCTTATATCCCTTTGGAAAAGAAACCCGAAAAAACGACAAACACCCCATCCAAGCCTCAAGCACCTTAAGTTCATACCATGTCTGACCGCCATACCAAACGCCCACATGGCGCAAGCGGCTCTAGCAGGAGCTCCCGCCGCACAACGCATGTGAGTAGTGGCTTCATATTCGTAAACCACCCTTCTTATAATTTGCCCTCATTATCAAGTTCTCCGCAACATCATCTCGTTGGGCTTGATATCTGGAAGCAAGAGTGTTGTTTCTAGCCATCTCCCACGCCAAGATATATAACTCAGTTTAGAACCCGCGAGACTAACACATTTTCAGCGAGACGTCCCAGCACTCATTGAATCCCTCAATACTCACCGCGTCAACACACTTACCGAGCTTCGCCGTATCGAGCGAGTTGCTGCTGAAGCCTCTGACGCCGATGCTTTCGCCTTCCAGACCCCGATGACTTCCGCGTGGACTTACTACGTGACGTCGAATAACTTGTTAAGCGAGCTTCGCAATCTTACTCGAAACTATCCTTTCAGCAGTGATATGTTAGATGCTGCTAAGTGGAGAGTTAGCAATGATCCAGACAGTAACCGTAGCTGGAATTATGCCTGGCTTGTACTGGTCAAAACAAAGGACGAGTAAGTCTTCTGCTCCTTGATCCAGTACCTGCTCCGAACTAGCAAAACTGAACTTGAAACTTAGCGAAATGATTGATACCTACGCCTCCGCCGAAGCCAACAAGCCTGAAATGTGGGGTGGTCGAGTTCCTGAGCCGGACGAAGCTCAACAGTTGGCCGCTTGCTTCGCATACGAGTGGAAAATGGCACTCGATCAGATGCTACGACATTGGGAGACCCCTCCAACTACTACTGGCTACTAAGTCAATGCATTGTCAGCAGACAATCTTCGCACCATTCACGAATCTCGTTATTTTCTTCTAATTTACTATCCTTCCTCGTGTTGCTCTAGGATGATTTATGCATTCTCTTTCGTTGGTTTCTTTGAGCCAAATCATTCAGGGGCGCGTGCGAGCTGATCGTTTTATCTCAATTGTTTTATTTCTTTGCTGGTTTTCTCTTCATTTCATTGGGCATGGCATTCATATCCTGGTATTAGTGGAGGAGCAAGGGCGCAAGTTGGGTTCAATTATCTAGACGGGTTTCCTTTTTTTATACCAACAAAAACACAGGCTCATTATGTTTTGTTATTTTGTTTTCTCTTTTCTCATATATCTACTCTGCTTTCTATGTTATAGAAGGATTTCTAAAAAAACTCTTCTATTCTCGTGGTTTCACTTAGCTTCTCCAAAATCTCATGTGTCTCCCGTCGGATCTTCACACTTCCTTGTAGTATCTCCGCCACTGAACGTATTCAATTAATTTCGTACCCGGGATGTTACACAATTCATATAGTAAGGCTGTTTTGGAAGCGCCACGATGAGCCACCACTCCACCCATTCCACCCACTCCCGCTGGATCCTCGAAGGTCATGTGACTCCATAAACAAAGATTTTATTGTTAGATCTAATTATGGGATTGCAAATCATTACAGATCTGCCTTTGAGGAATAGATAAAGTAATGAAGAGTCATCCAAGGCACTGAAACGAAACAATCCATCTCTCCATGGGCAGCCAGATGTGACTTCCATCTATCACATTATCTCAGTCGTCACTTCGTAAAAATGCATGTTTAACCTATCTATCTATCCAATTCAACTGTAGCCCCCAAAATTCAAGATCAAACAGAGAAATATATATCGAGTGTCTCGTTAGACATTTCATAATTATTGCAGAGTCAGAGTCGCACTCGTCAACGTTTCCTCTCTCTATCTACCTCCGCAGCATTAATAACCGAATCTACCACCTTCAATTACAATCCCAAGCATTATCTCGCTTACAGTACTTCCGGTACGACAAATCCAAGATAGGCCTGCATCCCATCCGTTTTTGTCTGAAACTTCCGAATAAGGCTTACTTCTCGTTCGCTTGCAAGACCGGCCCCCATAAGCCATCCCGGCAATGGGGTTGAAGTCAGGTCGCAGGAATGGTCCGTCGAGTCGGTAGCCCCCAAATGGCACTCTAGCCCGCCAAGTATGATCTCGCACATTTTTTTTGCATTCTAGAAACGTGATGCGTACATATGCGTAAGTCGTGTCACTACACTGTGTGGGTCGAGATGCGCGATATACACCCAGGGATATGGTGTTTGGTTCAGGTAATCTATTTACTTCCTTCCTGGACGTCTGGCTTGGTGGTTGGGACGGGTAGGGTAGGCGTGTGCTGCATGCATGGAAATCTCACCACCGACTAGATTGCGTTTAAGCGCCGGCCGCAGCAAGTGACCCTCACGTTACCTTCCTGCAGTGGCAGATATTGGAGTGTGTTAGCCGCGTTTCCCGGGGAAGAAAACCGAGCGGGAGGGTGTTATGGAGATTTGATTGACACATCGTGACACTCTTGCTCTCGTGCCGATATCCCTTTCCTGATTATACTGTATACCTCGACGCGCTAGTAAAATACCTATGCAAACTTTGCCAACATGTCTCTCATCATCCAACACACATACAGTACCCAAATGCCAAGATCGGGAAACAAAGAGAATCATTTCTTCATCACTTCGCTTAACTACGCTATGCCGACGTTCTACCCTTCATCACATCGTCAAGCAACCAAAGATTTGGGGTCCATAATCCATAACCCTCGCCGTTCTCACATCCCATCCCCATCTCACTCTTCTGCCTTCCCAAAAATACTCTTCAAATCTTCCTAGACGGCATAAAAACGACAAAACAGCCTCTTCCCACCCTCTTCTTCCTTCCCGTCCAAGCTAAGCCCCTCCCGTTTCGCTGGTGTCATATTTAAATGACGAGATTCCGGTCGTAAATGCAGGCTTGTGGCAGAGATTAACGACATGCTTACAGGTATGGAGTATAATTGATTCCATCATTCTTGTTTGTTCCACTTTATCGGATCATCGAGCCGAAATGCTCTAGTAGGAATGACTTAGAAAATCTTCTCCTTGGTATGGGGGCGAAAAGTATCCCCACATCTGGACCTGTCATCTTTCGCTTATGAATGGAAGTGATGACTCTCCACCCGCGGTTTTGTGACGGTATGCGCAAAACTTTCCAAAGTGACTGGAGTATAAAATATCTCATTTGCGGGGAGGGGGGGTAGGAAATGATTCCATTAATTCGTTTTTGCCATTTCACATTGGCGATACAGTACGGTTCTGCCTAACCATACATATTCTCGTCTCGCGCTTCCTATTTCCTTCTTTGTCATGAATGATGAGTCTCCCTTCTCGCTTCTTATGTACCCCATCTTGTCCGTGACGAGGCTTGATGGTAAGGCGAGAAACGGACATATTTGGGTTGGGTGAATGTGATAGTGACTACACCTGTGACAGTTCACGAGAAAAAAACCGTGAATGTCACCAAAATACACGCCATAGCAGCGTACAGAAATTCAATCTCTGTCCTTAGGTATAATTATACCCCCAACACACTCCCATCTCCACACAAATAACAAACCTATCACTCACATCGCCTCAGAAACACGTCCCTAATCACATACACAAACACAACCCCCCACACCAAAAAACCAAGATCCCACAACCCCCCTCCTACCCCCCTTTCTCAACACCCTTACTTCAACACCCTTACTTCAACACCCTTACTTCAACACCCTCACTTCAACACCCTTACTTCAACACCCTTACTTCAACACCCTTACTTCAACACCCTTACTTCAACACCCTTACTTCAACCCTCAACCCACTTTCATCAACCTCCCAATTTCCAATCCCTATCACAAATCCAACCCAACAAACACGATTAACCATCATCTTACTCGAAGGCGACAACGCAGTCTCCCTTCCTTCCTTTTCTAAATTTTAACGGCGAGTTAAGGGCTATATAAACACAAACTAAATCCTACTTCCTCTTTCTATCGTTATAAAAACCTCTTCTAAGAACTCTTTACAAACCAAACCTTTTTATCAAGATCGACTCTTAAACCCTGATAACTCCCAACTAACCCGAAACCTCTTCTCCTCTTTCTATCTTCCTTTACATTCCCATTATCAGTCACCTTATATACTAATACCTTACTACAACAAGAATACATCTTGATACCAAATCTACCAAATCTCCCAAGAAAAAGAAGAAAATAAAAAAGTTCAACAGTCTCTTCTCACAACCAAAGGAGATACCGTACACACATGGTTTCCAAAAAACATGTAAGTCTTACAGTACATGTAAAACTAAGTAACATCTCATAATTAGGTATCATCATTCCCCTCTTTCTTCCATTTACAATCCCATGACGCCCTCTGAACTCCCAAATCTCATAATACATATCTAAATGCGCTGTACTGTGCTGTGCTGTATCCGTCCATCATCTCTAATCCCCACCGACCCACCCAATATTGCACATTAAAGAACTCCGCTATTTATGCCTGCCTGCCTTATCTAACGCCTTATCGCCGTCCCAAAAAGAAACATGTAAAGTAAAAAGCCAGCCAAGAAATCAAGAAATTTCAAAACATTCATCTCCTGTCGATACCAGCATCGCTCTCTACATCGTCATCATCTTCGTCGTCTTGAGTCTCGCTTCCCTCCCAATCCGCGCCTTCGAGCTCCTCCCCTCGGATGCCGAAACTAAGAAGCCATCCGATAAATGCGATGCCACCAAATAGGCCCCATGCAAACGCCTCACCTTTGGGTTGAACGCGGGTCGAGAGGGAGAAGAGACCACCCGAGACGAAGGGTCCTACGGCGCGGCCCGCAGCGGAAAGGGTCTGAGCAAGGCCGTTGAGCGTCCCAAGAACTGAGTGGTTAGGTGCTGAATTCGTGATCTAAGAAATCGCATTACAGTCAGACAGATATACGAGATGGTTCTGGGGGGAGTCAAATACCAGTAAGAGCGCACTTGTCAACCCACCAACTGCGGCGACCGTCTTCAAAAGTAAGACGAATCCAAGCTCAAGCCACAACCACGTCTCGCCAGACCCCCAGCCAAAAGGAGCTGGGGAATCCCGATACCCTACCCAAGGCATTATCATCATGGAAATGAAGAATAAAAACAGACCTGCCCTGTATGTTGCTTTGTTACCCATCTTTTCTTTCAACCTCCCGAAAATACCAACTTGGAAAACAATGGTGATTATTCCAGCAAAAGAAAGTGATAGACCTATCTCTGAAGGCTCAAGCTCACGACCAGTAGGAGCTGATGCTTCACCGAAAATGGGATATAAGCAGTTGAAGGAGATATTCGAAAGTTGGAAGATCAGATACGTGCCTAGCAGGAGCATCGTATTTCTGTTGAGTATTTCTTTACCAAGATGACCATTGTTTTGGGGAAACAAATCAGGGACAGATAGTAAGGAGTGATTTTCACTATCAACATCGGATACGGAATCGTCTGCCGTTTCGTCTGTAGCTCCATGGACTCTGAGCTGTGAGTCTCGATGTCGTGCATCTCGATGCATGTGTCTACGAAGATACGTTGGACGTCGAGCGCCCCCAGCAAATTGCCAAATCCAGCTAAACAAATATGTAACTCGTTTCTGAAGAGATGGTAGATCCTTTGCTTCTTCCAAACTTTCTTCCAAGAAAAAGCCTGTGAGAACGAGGTCAACGAGCAAAATGGCTGCCGAGCAGAGATTAGGTAACAGGTACGGGTATGCGCTGTCATGTGCAACCAATAAGCCCCCCAGAGCCGGCCCAGTAATGCCTCCAATTCCATATATCACGGGAAGGTATACAAAGGCTTTGCTTTGGTTACTTCGATCCGTAATTTCACCCAGGCAGGTACTCACCACTCCCTGATTTCCGTTAACCAGACCCATAAAAGCCTGCACCACCACTGCTTGCCATAGTGTTCTACAGAAGCCAAAGGCCACGAAGCATGCTGCTGTCATGGCCGTTCCCATCATCACCACGGGTTTTCTGCCTATCTTGTCACTCAACCACCCCCAAAAGAAATTGGTCGCAAACTGAGCCAGCGCAAAGGAAGAGCCAATTATGCCCACGTACAACCCCAAACTTTCCACATTGACTTCGGGGAAGGTCGAAGTCATTTCGGGTAGGTAAGGCGATATGGAATTGAACGCCGTCTGCTCTGCTAAGGCTATGACCGCAAGGATGGCCAACTGCCGAGTAGGAAGGGGGGAGCTCTGATGCTCATCCTCATCGCCGGGTTGATGTGGCGGGTTGGCAGAACCATCGGGGTAGCCTGACGAACTTGTGGGTGACACTGGTGGTCTTCCACGGGACTTTGGAGGAGGAGTGGGAAAGGTTTGGTAGTGAAGGGTCGAAGATTTTCGGCGATCGATGAGGCTAGGCTTCTGCAAATGTCCGCTGGTTTTGGATGCCATTGCAACACTGTTGTCGCGAATTGGACTCCCTTTCCGAGCGCAACGCAATTTTTGAGGCGGTGATGATGACTCGGAATTGAGGTTCAACAAGGCTGGTTCGTGTGAGGTTGCGTGGGTGTAGGAGTGGACGTGGACGTGGGAGTGGGAGTGGGCTTCTGGTGGAAGGCAGAGCCGGTGAAGCTGGAGATGGAGATGGAGAGGCGAGGGAAGGAAGGACTACCGATATCGATACATATACCGCGAGGGCGAGGTAAGGAGTGGGAGTGGGAGTGGGAGGAGGAGTGAGAGCAAGGCAGTGGGATGAGATAGCTGAGTCTCTTCTAGTTATCGGCTGTGGATTCCATAGTCGATTCACTAGGAGGAACGAGGGGATCGAGGGATTTTGAGATGTTGTGATTAGATGGTGGGAGGGGAGAGTAGGTAGAGAGTAGTCACACGGTCAAGTACCTCTGCAGGTGTAGGTGTAGCGTCGTCGCTTCTTTTTCGTCAGCGCAGCTCCAGGGAAGCTTACAGTGATGATGTCGTTGTGGGGGGAGGGGGGCACGTGGGGGGCTAATCGGGTTGTGCTTCGGGTGGCTCCCGCAGCCATGGCAGGCTCTGACGAGCTTGCCCAGGAAAATCATAGGTGGAGCGCGCTAGGCGGTACAAGTACAACACCAACACCAACATCACCAACATCATCCACGCGCAACAAATCAAACGCAGAACTTTCGATTGTCGATAGGGGTACTTAGGCTAAGAGTAAGATTATTGAGTGAGTGAATGGTTGCCCCAATTGCCGCGTTACGGTAGTCTAGTAAAAGAGCCACCCTACTGTACTGCCACTGCTACTGACTCGGAAGAAATGCCTTGCTGTGGTTACGGACTACTAATAAGTGCTTCAACAACAATTCAAAATTCTACCACACATCATTAATCTGCATGGGCTCTATTGAACGAGCTCGGGTCCTGAAAAAACGTCGGAGTTTCCCCGCCTACGAGCTCTCTTTTAGTAATCATGCAGCGCTGTACATTAGTGAGGTGAAAACACTGTTTAAGAACTACCTACTTAAAGGGTAGTAGTTTACTCAATTTTGAGTTAGCTATTGCTTTTATAACTTGGGCCGCATTTGTAAGTGGTTTTAAATGAAGTGTGTGCAAGGTATAAATCCGACGTTTTTCAGGACCTGAAGAGAAAGAAAACGAGATGAACAGCGTAAAGTTCGTAACTACAGCAACCAAGGATTTCCATTCTTCCAACAACTCATTGCTTCTGGATATTCGGTCGTCCATGCCATGTCACCATGTATTCTCCTCTAATCCCATTTCCTAACATCCGCGAAGTCTTTAGTGCTGGCCTTTGGTACACATACACAAGTACCAGGCTTGGTAGCAGTAAACCCACTATCACAATAAATATCAGCATCCGTGCGGAACAATTAATGAACAAGGACTTACTGGCACTCTGGGAAGTTTGATCCACAGACCTGCGGGCAGTCTTTATTACCCTTACACGACATCGCCTCTGCTATTCTGAAGAGCGTAAGAGGAGTAAGGAGAGCTTGGATAATTGAGAGACGCATAGTGTTATAATTGAGATTTGGTGTATTTGCGTAGGTATAGGTTATATGGTAAGAAAAGTTGTAGTGCTGGTAGATTGCCGGGTTTTTAATAACTGTACCTGGTGGTATGGGGTCAAAGGTAACAATATATACTATTAGCAACAGTAGAAATCGAGTATCATTGGGATAACTGTCCCTTCGCAGAGGTAGCATGATACTAGGCTATCTACTAGTTCCTTTCAGAGTATTCTACAGGGTTTTTCTTTATGCGTTTCCTTATTGTCACATATTCTTGATTCACGAAACATCTTACTTTCTCCTTTTTCGAAGGCACTGTGAAGTGTGTTTGGTCTTTTCTTGGGTACCTAGCGCTAAAACTTCAGTCCAAACCCACCTCATTAGTATACACTATAGTACAGTACCCATGTGTTGTTTCCAGAAAACATCAACATAGGCTACAGTCTAGCTTATATATAAGAGATTCCTCTACCTGTAATATGGTCTGTTAATTCGAAGTGTCCATCAAAGACAGCTCTTAGAAGGCTAATCGGTCTAAATAAAAGATTCCGAGTTTTGATCTGAAAGTACACCTTTCTCAGAAGCAACAGGAGCGAGACGGTAGATTAAGATTTCAGTTACGGTATAAGCTTAACAGCAGGGTGTAACCAGCTATCTTTGCAAAGGTCTTGTTACTTCGTCCCAGGCGAAAGAAATGCGAGTCTTTTAGTGGTTTCTCTTACCGTAACCTGTTGCACGCCTTGTCACCCTACAGTAGAAAGCTTATATTACCTTCGTCTGGGACGAAGTGAAAGCCTTTTTATCTTGTTAAAATACTCTTGGGGCCGTCGCGACTTCGTTTTATCCCTCTGGGAACTTAGTGTTAGGACATTCCTAATACTATATAGAAATTCCTAACACGGGCCTAATTAGGTAGTTAAAAGTAGAGATTTAAGTAATATAAAGTAGGCTTTTTTACTTTTCGCCCTTTATACTTTATTATTGCTAAGCGAGGATTAGTAATAAATCTATATCTAATTATCCCCTAAATTCCTATTCCCTTATAATAAATTATTATATTTAAATAAAGTAAGTATAATAAAGAAACTAGATATTAAAAAAATCTTTAATTATTATAAAAAAGCATACTTATAAAGAAAGTATACTCCTATATATTACTCCTAGCTCTTAAGAGAAAATAACTTCTTCCTTTCTATATCTTACCCTCTAACTATAAAATACTACTTCCTAGGACTACTAGCTTCTAGGTTAATCTAAATCCTTCTAATAATACAAAGAATAATATTTATATTAATTACTATTGAACAGATATCCCCTGAGCGGTAATGATCCTCTCATAGGAGACTGTAGAGCAGTAGGAAGGGGGCAGGTTGAACAGTGTGTATTAGACTGGAGAGAGAAGAAGGTCGAGGCTCCAGCTCGGCCTTATACACCTGCACCTGGCTGGTGCACCACCATTCCCAATCGGGACTAGCTACACCTGTACTCCAGATACATCGCATTCCAGAATTCCTCAACAATTACTATAATTATATTTAACTACCCTTTATAAAAATATAGCCTAAAGTTATTATAGTACTAAGTATAAACTCTTCTTATATTTAATTTAATTTAATTTAAATTTATTTAACGTCCGGCGAATGCAACTAGCCCCTATGAAGCTACGTTCTAAAACATCCCTAAGTAGGGCAAAGGACGCTAGGGGGTACCCTAGAGGTCAAGGGGGTAGAATGGGAGACTATCATACAAAGATCAAGCTAAAGAGAGAGCCCTCAGTTGGGCTAACCCTTGTACAGAAACAGGAAGTGTTAAAGAAGACATAAAGGAAATAAATCAGGGCTAACCCGAGGCCGCCCTATAGGGGCAGATCTCGGAGTATAATTTAGATTTGTAGAAGAGCTCTCTAAAGAGCTTCTCTGCAAAGGGGCCGAAGAGGAGACAAGGGTCTCGCTTAGCCTTGTCTATGAGTTTAGGGGTTCTTCGCTTAACTCTTCGACAGTACAGAAGGTGAAACTGCGACTTCTCCTTTCCACAGGAGCATTCGCTGCCTTCGAGCAGGGTATCGAAGTGGCGGAACCGAATATGGTATGCTGTAAAGTTCCCGTGGCCTGTTCGGGCAGCGATAAGACGGCCGAGGACCTCTCTAGGGAGCCTGAGCGTACGAGGCTTCGGGGCCCACGTAGTAAGACTAAGGCGCTCGTATAGGGTAGGTATATTATTATGCCAGAGCTCTTGTGCAAGCCTTGTGCTCTCGTTCTTTATATCCCTCCTAAGCGAGGCTGAACAAAGAAGGAGGGCCGTTTCTGGATTAGTACGAGCAGCTATCCCGGCTGCTTTGTCCGCAATCTCATTCCCAAGGATACCGATGTGGCTAGGGCATTAGCGAACAGCTACCTTCCCAGGGTAGGCCTGGGCCAGGGCAAAGACCTAGTTAAAGACTCCTTGAGAGGTACCGACCGAGCGGTGAGTGAGTTGTAAAGTCGCCTCGAGGTTGTCTAGGCAGATCTAGCAGCGCTGCGCTTAGGGCCAGAAAGGAGTATTAATCGCTAGTTCAAGACCGAGAAGGGCAGCTCTAGCTTCCGTATTATAGATTTCAAGGGTCTTGCCAAAGGGAAAGGATTTAGTATTTAGAACTACCCCCCTCTTGTAAGGTAGACTCCGCCACTAGTACTACCGTCGTCGAGCCTCGAGCCGTTGGAGTATATTACTAAGTCACTAGGCGAGACTGTGCTTAGGAAGTCTAGAAATCGTTCCTTGTACAAGTCCTTGTTCCCCTGTAGAAAAGGCCCT
>UNPT01000721.1:0-13530 GCA_900536445.1 Hymenoscyphus occultus
GACTTACTACTTTAGGTAGTACAAACAATAACCCCTTGGCAGCCCTGTTACCTTTACCTTAACATGTCGCTTAATCTATCGAACGTAATACCCCTGATTCTACGACACTAAGCTCGAGTACTAGCTATAAGTACTTAAAGAAACAGCCAGACCCACAGCTCTTATCTAATGGACAAGACCCTACTTTTCCTAGCTAGAAGATCTAGATTCAAGGCAAATTTAGGAGTAACGTAGACCACTTCTAAGACAAAGAAGACAAGATGCTTTACCTGTTTAACCGTACTACTAGAGACGCTTAGCGACACCTTTAGCCACGCTACGATAAAGACTCCTAGACACGTTTTGCCTCTGCTAGAGAGATGATCGAGTACCTTGCTTCTATCTACACAAACCCGAACTAAGTACGAGACGCCAGATACGAGTATAACTATTACTATACTATAAAGACAACTTAGACGTTCGCTGAGTTCTAGACCTAGTTCCTACACCTAGCAGGAGAAGCACAAATCCCTTAAGACAGCCTCCGCTTAGACTTGTACGACAGACTGACGACACCCCTCCAGAGAGGAATAGCCCCAATTCTGCGGACTCTCAGTATATACCAGGAGTTGTCAGTAAGCTGCTTGTCTTTAGATACTGAGTTAAAGCGTATTACCGCAAGAGAGGAGCGCCAGAAGCGATATAGAGGAAAGTTAACTACACAAGCCCTACAAGCTTCAGCCTTAGCGCCGACATCTGACTCTGTTCCACGCTCTCAACGCTCTACGTCCGACATATCATCGAGTACTACAAACCTTGCCCCTAAGCGCGCTACTAGTAAAAAGCCCCGACCAAACGAAGCAAGACGCCTAGTGCCTACAGATGCTAACATTGAGCCTACCTGTTACAACTGTTATAAGAAGGGACACTTTGCCGCCGCCTGCTCAGAGCCAAAGCGGGTAGATGTTAAGGAAATCAAAGGAGAACTAGCAAATAAGGAGCTTTTGTACGATTCGGGAAAAGAGGAACCCTAGGCCAAGACTCCTGCCTAGGGTATACTCTTAGTCTAAAAAAGATTAATTTAAGTCAATTAATAGGTGGAAAGCACTTTATAGTTCCGTGTACTCTAGGAAACAATAGAATTACAATTATAACCTACGCGTTAATTGACACTAGAGCAAACGGCTTTGCTTTTATTAATACTACTTGTACTATTAATATAGCTAAGTTCTTTAACCTTATACCTAAAAAATTAAAACGACCTATTATAACCAAAGGATTCGATGGTAAAGTAAGCAAGTCTATTACTTATATCCTTACCCTTTAACTCTCTATAGATAGACACCGACAAAGAGACATCCCCTTCTATATCCTGGACCTTAGTAACCACGATATAATCCTTGGACTTAAGTAGATAACTTACTTTAAAATCTGGCTAAATCTAGGACAAGGAAGACTAATGTAGCCTAACGACGACGAGCATTCTATCCCGCCTACTTTTCAGAAAGAGATCCTTATACCTAGAAGCCACATCGCCCCTTAACGCACCTAGACTGATTATTAGCAAGACGTACTAGCCAGGGAACGTGCTATAGAGAGGGAGGATATACGACGTTAGGATAGCAGATAAGGCAAGCCCTCTCGTATCCTCGCCCGCCCCGTTAGTCTACCTCCGTCTAGTATTCTCTTAGAAGAGATAGACTTAGGGTATAAGAGCTAAGACATAAGCGAAATTAAGACTATTAGTGGCCGGAAGTACGAATGGGATATACGAGATAAGATACGTCGAATACAGCAGGAGCTTAACCTACTAGAAAACACACTTTAACTACCTACTTCGTTAGACTCCCTAGTATAGTAACCCCTGCCTTCGGTGGACATCGCTTATATTAGTATAAACGGATTCCACTTTTACCTACGACGAAAAGAGAATGAGTTCTCTTTAACTAGCCTATATAAGTTAGACCAGATGATCCAAGAGAAAGAGACCCTCGAAGATAACGACTAAGCAACTATCCAGGAGATCAAGGACAAGCTGCCTTTATAGTACAGCTCGTACGAGGACGTGTTCTCAAAGGCAGCATTAGACAAGCTCCCGCCTAACCGCTAGTACAATCACCGAATTGAGCTAGAAGCTCTAAACACCCTTGGATATAGCCCGCTTTATCATTAGTCCGTAGATAAGCTCAAGGCTATTAAGTAGTATCTGGTTAAGAACCTAGACAAGGGATTTATCGAGTTAAGCCAAGCACCCTTTGCCTCACCTATACTCTTTGTACGTAAGCCTAACGGCAGCCTACGCTTCTGTATCGACTTCCGCAAGCTTAATGCTCTTACTCGCAAGGATTGTTACCCCTTACCGCTAATAGACGAGACCCTTGCCCGCCTTGCTAATGCAAAGCTCTTTACAAAGCTCGATATCCGTCAGGCTTTTCATTATATCCGGATATACCTAGACGCGGAAGACCTAACGACTTTCCGTACTAGGTATAGTTTGTACAAGTGCAAAGTACTCCCTTTTAGTCTCACTAATGGTCCCGCAACGTACTAGCGCTATATGAACGACGTACTTTTCGACTACCTAGACAACTTCTATACTGCCTACTTAGATAACATCCTTATTTACTCCGACAACCCTCTTAAGCATGACGAACACGTGCAAAAAGTCCTCCAGAGACTTCGAGATACTAGCCTACAGGCAGATATTAAGAAGTGTAAATTTAGCGTTACTTGTACAAAGTACCTTGGCTTTATAGTTAGTACAGACAGTATTGAAGTGGACCCTAACAAGTTGTCTATAATACACGAGTAGAAGGAGCCGAGTACCGTCAAAGGAGTCTAGTCTTTCCTTGGTTTTTGTAACTTCTATAGACGCTTTATCCGAGACTACGGCGTTATCGCTAAGCTACTTACGCGATTAACAAAAGCTACAACTCCCTTTGTTTTTGACGAGCCGTGCCGGCAAGCCTTCCAGGAACTTAAGCGTCGTCTTGTCTCGTCCCCTCTTCTACGACACTACGATCCTACGCTGGAATGCAAGTTAGAAATAGATATATCTGATAGAGTAGTAGCTAGTATCCTCTCTTAACTATACCCTGACGGTGAATAGTATCCTGTAGGTTACTTTTCAAAGACTATAGCTCCTGCCGAATACAATTACGAGATCCACGACAAGGAAATGCTAGCTATTGTACGCTCCCTAGGCCACTGGCGTCCTGAACTGCAAAGCACGCCTTCCCGGTTCAAGGTGTACATAGATTACAAAGTACTCGAGTATTTTATGACTACTAAGCAGCTTACTAGCCGCCAGGCTAGGTGGGCTGAATTACTCTCTTAATATTCCTTTATAATCATGTACCAGGTAGGCAAGGACAATACGCAAGCAGATGCTTTATCACGAAGAGAGTAAGACGTCGGTCCCTAGGATAAGCTTAAAGCATTTATCCGTACTAAGGCCTTGCTACAGCCAGAACAACTTAACCCAGCGATCCTGGAGAACAATAGCCTAGACCTCGCTCCCTTAGACAAAGCGATACGCGAGCCGAGTTAATTAGTAGAGCGAATCTTGACAGCTAATCGTTCAGCAGAATCACTCGTCGCTCTACGAAAGCAAGCAGAGGAACAGCCAGGTGACTTCCAGCTAGACAACGGACTTCTGCTTTACCAGGGACGTTTAGTAGTTCCTACATAAGATACCCTAGTAGCTGATTTAATTCGAGAAGCTCACGATCAGATCTCTTCTACACACCCTGGCAAGACAAAGACGACACGTATCCTTAGTCAGAAGTACTACTGGAAAGGACTTGCCCGAGACGTGACCTAGTATATCCGTAACTGTCACGCTTGTAAGCGAGCCCACGTGCCTCGAGACCGAACACCAGGACTCCTATACCCGCTACCAGTCCCGGACCGGCCTAGACAGCATATTAGTATAGATTTCAAGTCAATGCCAAGAGACAAACACGGGTACGACGTAGTATTTGTAGTAGTAGATCGTCTAAGTAAGCAAAGCACCTCTGTTCCTTGTTACAAGACTATAACTACTAAGGACATGGCCTAGCTTTATATATCGTATGTCTATCGACATCGTAGAGCGCTATAGACAATTGTATCCGACCGAGGACCTCAGTTTATCTCTAACTTCTAGAACGAGTTCTGTCGTATACTAGGGATCTAGATCAAACTCTCTATAGCTTTCCACCTATAAACAGACGGACAGACAGAGATTATAAATCAGTATCTTGATTAGCGCCTACGCCCGTTTGTTAACTACTATTAGGACAACTGGTCTGAGCTCCTGCCTATTATAGACTACGCCCAGCTGACGCTACCTCACGAGAGTATTGGGATGTCGCCATTTGAGCTCCTTAATGCCTACCCCCCTCGCACCTCTTTTGACTAGGACACGCCAGACGCGGCTATAGTAAAGGAGAAGCTGAACCAGGAAGAAGCACAGCGAGTAGTTAAGAGGCTCTAAGAAGCATAGGAAGTAGCGCGTATAATCATGAAGGAAGCACAAGACAAGAAACGAAGGGATATTGACCCACATAGACAGGAAGTAGACTTCGATGTAGGGGACAAGGTCTAGGTATCTACAAGGAATTGGAAGACAGAGCGCCCTAGTCATAAGTTAGACTACTAAATAGCAGGTCTATACGAAGTAATTCAAAAGGTAGGACACTCCTACAAGGTCAAGCTACTAGCAAGTATGAAGATACACCCTGTATTCTCAACAGACCGCCTACGGAAAGCCTCAGACGACCTACTACTAGGACAAGTAAATGAGCTACCGCCACCGATACAGGTTACAGACGACGAGGAGTAGGAAGTGGAATTAGACTAAGAGCATACCCTAGGCAGGAGTCTTGACCTAGGGTTCCTCTTTTCCCGAATATTACACAGGCTCCTGGTCCGCTAGTTCTCCTTTAATCTCCTTAACATCTACCCGCTTTGGCTCTAAGCAGGTAGTAGCAAAGTGTCCCTTCTTATAACAGTTATAGCAGGTAGGATCAATGTTGGCTCGGGGCTTTTCGCTAGTAGCGCGCTCAGGAGTGAGGTTAGACGTAGAGCGTTGAGAGCGTAGAACAGAGTTAGATGTCGGCGGTAAAGCTAAAGTTGAAGCTTGCGGTGCTTGCGTAGTTGACTTTCCTTTGTATCGTTTCTGGCGCTCCTCTCTTACGGTAATACGCTTTAACTTAGTATCCAAAGATAAGTAGCTTACTAACAACTCCTGGTATATGCCGAGAGTCCGTAGAATTGGGGCTATTCCTCTCTAGAGGGGCGTCGTAAGTCTATTGTACAAGTCTAAGCGGAGACTGTCTTAAGGGATTTGTACTTCTCCTGCTAGGTGTAGGAACTAGGTCTAGAACTTAGCGAACGTCTAAGTTATCTTTATAGTACAGTAATAGTTATACTTGTATCTAGCGTCTTGTACTTAGTTCGGGTTTGTATAGATAGAAGCAAGGTACTCGATCATCTCTCTAGTAGAGGCAAAACGTGTCTAGGAGTCTTCATCGGAGCGTGGCTGAAGGTGTCGCTAAGCGTCTCTAGTAGTACGGTTAAACAGGTAAAGCATCTTGTCTTCTTTGTCTTAGAAGTGGTCTACGTTACTCCTAAATTTGCCTCGAATCTGGATCTTCTAGCTAGGAAAAGTAGGGTCTTGTCTATTAGATAAGAGCTGTGGGTCTGGCTGTTTCTTTAAGTACTTATAGCTAGTACTCGAGCTTGGTGTCGCAGAATCAGGGGTATTACGTTTAATCGATTAAGCGACATATTAAACTAAAGGAGACAGGGCTACTAGTAGGTTATTGTTTATACCGCCTAAAGTAGTAAGTCGATCGAGGATCTGGCTTAGTATATTGTCGGTATTAGACTGGTTCTTAAAGAGGACGCGGATCTGCTCTTAAAGCTAGGATACGTTAACCTCCTCGGCATCGTTGTAGTCGGAGTCTTGCTATATGTAACTAGTAGCTAGGGGTGTACCGTCGTCGACCTAGATTGTATTGTCCTAGGTGTCGGCATTATTAGTAGAGCTTTGTCCTACTCTTAAGGAGTTCTTTTAGTACGCTCCCACGGGACGCGCTTTTAGTACTATTGTAGTAACTAGTAAATATATTGTAAAGATGGGGTTATAACTATAGGTCGTAAAGGTAAGGTGTACGCGTAAAGAAAGTCTATCTTCTGAATTAGCGTATATCCAGGGCGCTCCGCTCGCTAGATCTTCTCAAGTCCCTTTAAAAAGCTCTATAGCTAGGCAAATAAGGATCGTAGGGTCCTTCTACCGCGACGGATAGACAGGAAGGGATATTCAGTAAAGCCTTCCTAGGTAGTATAGTTAAGCTTAGAATAATGTAACAACACGTACAATATGTTGCCCGTAGGCGTCCAAGGTGTAGGTTATGGAATCGTAGAACTGTCTATTCGAAGATTCTAAGCTGAAGAGAAGAGGAGAGCTCAAGGGAGCTCGAGTCTACATACATGGTGTGGGTCGCTAAGCGGCGCCACGTGATACAAGTGGCACGTGATGGTCAGAACCGTTACACTAGAGGGCTTTCTTGTCCAGAGTACTTAGGCTACTAGGTACGGCTCTTTATATTAAGGTCCCCTACTAGAAAGAAAGGACCGCTTCCTAGATACCGAGATCCTATAGTAAGCTTAAGAGCGTTACCCGCTCCTAGGGCACTAGCCGGGGCGTTATAGACGTTAAGGATCCTTAGCGGGGGGCCAACTAAGGGGCAGATTTCTAGTAGAACAAGGTCTCTACTTTATATACCAGCGCTAGTCGGGGAGCATTAATTAGTTCTTAGCCTAGCTCCTTTACGTAGGAACGTAAGGGCTCTTAGAGGGCTAGCCTCCTAGTCGCAAATAGGGGCTAGGTACTCGTAGTTTGGGTACCACTTTGTAATCCGCCGCTCTATCTCTCTAAGATAGATATAAGGCTCTTGAACAAGGATAATGTATATTCGGCTCTTATGAGCGAGCTGTAGAAGGAGCTCTTGATGGTTAGCCGACTTGTAGACGTTGATTTGTAGGATCTGTAGGCATCGGTTCCTCCTTGTCTAGTGTCTTACCATTATAGAGTCGGAGAGGGAAGGGCTAGCGTAGAAGGGCCTACGTTGTTAGGGGGTAGAGAGGCGGAACTAGGGCGTCGTAGGATAGCTCTAGGAGTATAAGGGGGTTCTATACTTATGTCGGTAGTCTAGTAAGGTAAGTCCTCCTCCCCGCGCTTCCTTATCTTATTACAGGCTTACTATATAGTAAGCCGGTTCTCTCTCGACTAAAGCTTTCCTAGCCTAGAGGGTCTAAGCTAGCATTTCAGATCGTCCGCCGCGTGGGGGCCGTAGTAGTAAAGGTACCGTATCCGACAGCTAGAGTACTTAATATACCGAGGGTGTAAAGCTTCTAAGTACTTCCCGCTACTATATAGCTAGCACTTCTTATTCTTCCCGTAAATCCGAGTGTTATACTATTCCTAGTATATTGTATACTATACTTTCTTAGAGATCTTAGGAAGTCACTTAATATAAACGCTTCTACTAAGGATCGGGGCAAGAGAGGGAAGAGGGTTAGAGGTAGTAACCTTCTTTGTGTCGATAAAGACTGTCTAGGCAGTGTATGGCTACTAAGGGTCTAGTAAGGATGTCGTAAGCTAGGCTCGCGCAGGGGTAACTCCGAGCCTCTTAGAGATAGTAAGAATAAGGTTGTCCCTAGTAGTCGGGCGAAGAGTAGTCTCAATAGAGCCCTTCTCTATTATAGCTACTGTCTTAAATAACCGGGGAACATTAGAGAAGAGAAAGGGGGTCTAGTCCTAGGCGGCTTCGATCCGGGCGGCCGAGAACAAGGTCTATATATTAGCTCTCTTGGTTATAAGAAGAGAGCTTTAAGCAGCTTAGTTAACTAGGATAATAGCGAAGCCTGTGGATACTTCAAGGACGTTATATACGAGTCCTTTATAGCCGACCTTTGGGTCGTTTAGTACTGAGAGTATAGCCTGGGCAGAGAGCTTTCGCTTAGGAGCCTCTAGGTTAAGGCGGATATAAACCCAAATATTAGATATTACTTCCTTAGTCTTCTTAGAAGACTAAGTAGTAGTTGTAAGCTCTACCGAGGGGTGTGCGGGGTTAACCGAGCGTATATCTAGTATAGCTGTTCTAGCCTAGGCGCCTACTAAGGTAGCGGCGGTCCGTACGTAGGAAGTTTTTTCCGCTATAGGAAGGGGAGAGGGTAGGGTAGAATCGTCCTCTATTGCTCGCAAGAGAGGCCGGCGTAGCTCAAGAGCTGTCTTTAGTACAGGGGGGGAGTTCCCTTGTATATAGGTGTTGTGAAAAGCTAGGCAAAGGTCGCCTATTTGTTAACAGAGGTCGCGTAGTAGCGGAAGGACGTCGTCTGGAGCCTTATTAAGGAACATACTTAGGTAGTGGTCTACTGCCTCTGCAGTTCTACTAAAGTAGGTCTGTCCGACTCGGTTCCGTTCAAGGACTATAGAAGTCCTAACGACAAACAGTTGTTGTATATTTGGGATAGGGGGCAGGGGGCGGCTTCCTACTCCCCTAGGACCCCTTATACAGGGGGTAGGGGTAAGGGGGGGCCTAGGAGGAGCCATCTCCTCAGAGGGAAATAGATTGTTTAGTCTAGGAAAGAAGAGACTAAATCGTTTAGAACAAAAAATTTAGTCCGCGAAAAAAGATATATGTATATAAGGTTCTTTTTAAGTTCCCTACTATATCTTTCCTATTTTAATTAATCTTTATAAGTTTTAATATAGTTTATAGATTTATTTATTTTAATTTACGTTTATTAATTTAACTTTTACTTTAACTTTTACTTTTTGTGACAGACGTGCTTCTGGACAGTCGGAACAAACAACACTCTATTCTTAGGACTAAAGACGAGGAGAGAAGGAGAGCTCGAGAGAGCTGGGAACTAAATACAGGTCGCGCACGCTAGTACTAGCGCGCCTCGCTAAGCGAGCATGTGACATCCAGCCCTCGTGACCATAACCGTCACATCACCCCCCCCTTTGAAAAGAGCTCGCCCCGAGCGTTGAAAGTCTGAATCAAGTAACTAGTTATGAAAAATACCCTTTTGCCAGGCATCTGGATGGTCCGGATCATCCGAGTCTACTTCCTTACTATCGTAAGCATCATCGTCCAAAGCTGTAATCACTACTCGTCCTGGGTTTGTCATATGTCTGCCTGGTCTCGCAACTTGCTTTCGTGCTGGTTTTGGGTATGCCTCCTCTGCTGGTAGATCTATAGCTGATATGTATGCTCCATTTGTGCCTACTTTCATTCCTAGCTCTGGCTTTTGTCCTGGTTTTGGCGAGAACGGACGGAATATACAATCGTTGACCCAGTGTTCCAAGGAGCCGCATCGTACACATCTGCCTTCAGCTCTGTATTGGTCTCGAAGTTCTGGTGAAATGGAACGAGCGCGTGGTGGTGAAGTGGATGTGCCGATGGAATTAATACTAAAAGCATTTAGGTCTATTGGTTCGCTGTGGTGGGAATGCGTAGGTAGCATAGAAGAAGAGGAGCGACCAGCTAATTGCTGAACAACGCGTATAAATGCTAGGTAATCGCGAGGCAGATTAAGCTGTTGAGAGAGTCGTCCGCGAAGAGTAGGATTAAGGCCATTCCTGAAGGTGGAAATCTTGTTAACATCTGGCTAGTCCTGACCTCTTGCTTCGTAAAGGATACGCTCGAACATAGCAATATATGTAGGGATTGAGTCGGTACCTTGCTTAAGGGAAAATAGCTTATCTTCCGCCTCTTGAACCTTGTTTGGATTATTGTATACGCGCGCGAGTTAATCGAGAATTGTCTAGTAGTCCCAACTTTGCGTGTCTTCTGCTTAAGAGAGTTGTAGGAGGACCATGGCTTGGACGTAGGAGTCAAGGTTAAGGTAGACGTAGTAGAATTGCGTAATAGTATCTCCAATGGCTATACCGTCGACTCGTAGCTTTGCTTTGATAGAAGGAAGCCAGGTGTCGAATTTGTGTGTCTGGCCAGTGAATTTGCCAGGGTCTGGAAGGGAAGGTTTAGGCTTTACGGATGCGGAGGGTGTTGACCGAAGTAAGTAAATCTCGTTGCGCTAACGCTAGACTTCAGCTTGTAACTTAGCGATAGCGGACTGAACTTGAAGAGCATCTATTATAGAGAAGTCGAAAAAAGAAGGAATGTAGGTTTCGTCGTATCGTAGAAGTATAGGGTTCTTACGCACAAGACAGTGTGGTAGGAATCGTGGAAATTGAGACGTAAGATCGTGGACCTGGGAATTTAGAATATCGTGCGACACGTACAACGTACTATAGAACTGTCGTATGACACGTATAGCACACTGTGGACTGTCGACTATACCCTAAGGCGTGAACGTGAACTTGGACCTGGGATACTTAGCCTTAACTAAGGGTCTTTAGTAATGTGACAGACGTGCTTCTGGACAGTCGGAACAAACAACACTCTATTCTTAGGACTAAAGACGAGGAGAGAAGGAGAGCTCGAGAGAGCTGGGAACTAAATACAGGTCGCGCACGCTAGTACTAGCGCGCCTCGCTAAGCGAGCATGTGACATCCAGCCCTCGTGACCATAACCGTCACACTTTTACTTTTACTTTTACTTTTACTTTAAATCTAGTTTAATTAAGTTTAATTATTACTTGTAATTTAACTTAGGTTTAATTTAGGTTTAAATTTATTTAAATTATATTTTAATTATATTTAAGATATATTTAAGCTCTAGTTAACTTATAGTTAACTATTTATAAGTAGGTACGTAAGTAGATATAAATATAAATAATAATATAAAAGGTATTTTCAGTATTAGTAATATTCTTAGAAATTAAATATATATAACTAATAAAATTAGTAACCTAGAACTAAAAAGAGAGCTACTTTTAAATAATAAGCTATTCTCTTCTAGTATATTTATTAGTAGATATTCTAAAGCTAGAAATATATATTCTCTTTTATAAAAACCTAGTTTAAATAAATAGAACTAACTAAGAAGTTTTCTAAACTTATATATAAGTTTTTATATTTTCGAAAATATAAATAAATATACTTATATAATCAATATAAATATATGTGAAGGTTCGATTTCGAGTTTTACAGTGAATGGTTTTACACGTGATAATCCCTACTTAAGCGAATAAGGTTTTCTGTAGATATTTAGTTAGTTCTACCGCGAGGAGTTCTCTCCTTCTCTCCTTGCGGACAATCTAATTAATATTCCACCCTAATATATTGTCCGCCTTTTACGAACTAATACAATCGACATAGTCGTCGTATTCTATTATAGCTAATTAAGCTTTCGACACTAGCTTCGAGGGCTGGGCTAGAGATCAAAATCCATAATCACCTAGCGGGTTCGTAGCTTAGAATAATCTACTACTAGACCTATAACCTTAACCTGAACACTTCGATGCTAATAACCTCTACTACTACCGTAACGACCTAGCTACACTCCTCTAAGCGGTATAAAGAAACCCTTAAACCTTCTAATAAATATTTAAGGATATCGTAGAGAACTTAGAAGCAACTAAACAATTATATGTAGAGGCCCTTCGAGATGAGGAATGTTACGGAGTTGGAGGAACTAGGGTCAGATCACGTGTAGCACGTCACGTGCGTCACGTGCGTGCTACGAGGAATCCTGTATATAGGCTCTTGTTCCTCTGGAACTCTCTTCCCTCCTTACTTAGTTGTTCGCTCTTTATAGCAGTGTTCGGTTTAACTCAGTATTTATTACAGTAAGTAGTGGTTCACTCCACACGTTCACATTATAACTAAGTCTACTTCTTCGCCTAGGAAGGCCTATTATAATATCCCACTTTGTTTATTTGTTTTTGGCTAACGATACTCGACTCGACGGAAACGACTCGAAATCATCCTCAGTAACACTACGTTATACATCACTGAACGCAGTGTGCGTTATATGTCCCTGAACGATGGTATCACCAGCCCCCCCCAACGCTCGCGGAAGACGTACTAATAGAGGTAGAGGTCGAGGCGTAGCCTCCCTTACTCACACGCCTGTATAAACCGCTGGAGCCTCTAATACTGTCCAACAGACAGACGACGATTCTCTTCTTGAAGACTAGTTTCAAGAGCGACAGAGGACCGTCAGTTCTCTTACCCCGGTACCTATTACTCCTACGTAGTACGACCAGATTATGGCAAGACTTAATTCGCTTAGCCAGGAAAACGCTCAACTACGCATAGCTGTCCAGACGCGGAACACGGCCTCTCTAAATAACCCTATTCCCACTACTGAAAAGGGAAAAGCCACTGCCGGACGGCGGTCTAGCGCGCTCCGACAAACCAAGTCACCTTCCCTTTCAGGCTCTACGAGTCGGAAACCAAAGCTAAGCGCTAAGGTCAAGGACGTCCCTTTACTCGATGATGGCATTAGCCCGTCCCTCGTCTAATGGCAGGTCCTACTCAAGAGCAAGCTTGTCGCAAACGCAGACCACTTCGCATCCGAGTCAGAGAAAATGACATATGTGTTCGCTTGTACGACGGGCAAGGCAGCTACCTTACTAGAGACAGCTATGGCTGCAGAAGACGACCCGGAAGACGCTTTCCTGGACTAGGAATCTATAGTCGAGTACCTGGTTTCTAGCCTCCGGAACCCCCACGAACGAGCCGATGCAAGAGAGGCCTACAAAGCGCTTACTATGGAATCGGATGAATCGTTCCTTGACTTTAAACTCAAGTTCTTATAGTACGCTACTAAAGGCAGAATCGCTAGGTTAGAATGGAAAGACGACATATACGATAAGCTAGTACAGCCCCTGTAGGACGAGATGCGTGTCGAAGTCTAGAAAATCAAGGACTTTAATAAGTTCGCTGACCTCACTTCTGGAACTGACGCAAGGCTTAAACGTGATAGAGCTCGGAATCCTATCCTAAAGAGGATGGTGCGTACTACTCCGCCAGCCAGGGTCGCTGCTGTCCCTACTGTGCCCCGCTATTCAACTCCCTTGCCGCAAACTAGAGTTAATACGACCTTAGCTTTGCTATCCTACTTAACGACCCCGCCTACAAAGCGGATAGCGGAACGACGCGAGACTACAGTCCCTTAAGCTGAGCTCACATGCTACAACTGTGGAAAGTCAGGTTATATTCGCCCGGAATGCCCTTATCCTAAGCGAGACGCAAGCCTGAATGAGATTGTAGAACAGGAAGACAGCGAGCAGGAAGAAGACGAAGGACTGTCGGGAAATGGAAGCGCCTAAGAGAAGACTCCTTCTTAGGCGAGTTAGTTGATCTAGCTAGACTAGATCTACAGTGGTTGATGGGTGGAAAGCATATGACTGTTTTGTGTAGTTTATCAATGAATGGATACGCATTGTCTTTGCAAGCACTTATTGACTCTGGAGCAAATGGATTCGCTTTTATTGACCAAACCACGGCCGTCGACTGGGCTAAATTCCTAGGAATTAAGGCTCAGCGACTACCACGCCCGATCCCTGTCTTAGGGTACAACGGACAAAGCGGAGCAAGCATCTCCCACATCCTTCGCCTACACCTTACTATCGATGGACGACGA
>UNPT01000705.1:0-15116 GCA_900536445.1 Hymenoscyphus occultus
GCGCTAGTACTAGCGTGCGCGACCTGTATTTAGTTCCCAGCTCTCTCGAGCTCTCCTTCTCTCCTCGTCTTTAGTCCTAAGAATAGAGTGTTGTTTGTTCCGACTGTCCAGAAGCACGTCTGTCACATAGAGTCGGAGAGGGAAGGGCTAGCGTAGAAGGGCCTACGTTGTCAGGGGGTAGAGAGGCGGAACTAGGGCGTCGTAGGATAGCTCTAGGAGTATAGGGGGGTTCTATACTTGTGTCGGTAGTCTAGTAAGGTAAGTCCTCCTCCCCGCGCTTCCTTATCTTATTACAGGCTTGCTATATAGTAAGCCGGTTCTCTCTCGACTGAAGCTTTCCTAGCCTAGAGGGTCTAAGCTATTATTTTAGATCGTCCGCCGCGTGGGGGCCGTAGTAGTAAAGGTACTATATCTAATAGCTAGAGTGCTTAATACACCGAGGGTATAAAGCTTCTAAGTACTTCCTGCTACCGTATAGCCGGCACTTCTTATTCTTCCCGTAAATCCGAGTATTATACTATCCCTAGTATATCGTACACTATACTTTCTTAGAGATCTTAGGAAGTCTTTTAATATAAATCCTTCTACTAAGGATCGGGGCAAGAGAGGGAAGAGGGTTAGAGGTAGTAACCTTCTTTGTGTTAATAAAGACTATCTAGGTAGTATATAGCTACTAAGGGTCCAGTAAGGATGTCGTAAGCTAGGCTCGCGCAGGAGTAACTCCGAGCCTCTTAGAGATAGCAAGATTAAGGTCGTCCCTAGTAGTCGGGCGAAGAGTAGTCTTAATAGAGCCCTTCTCTGTTATAGCTACTATCTCAAACAACCGGGGAACATTAGAGAAGAGAAAGGGGGTCCAGTCCTAGGCGGCTTTGATCCGGGCAGCCGAGAACAAGGTCTGTATATTAGCTCTCTTAGTTATAAGAAGAGAGCTTTAAGTAGCTTAGTTAACTAGGATAATAGCGAAGCCTATGGATACTTCAAGGACGTTATATACGAGTCCTTTATAGCCGACCTTTGGGTCGTTTAGTACTAAGAGTATAGCCTGGGCAGAGAGCTTTCGCTCAGGAGCCTCTAGGTCAAGGCGGATATAAACCCGGATATTAGATATTGCTTCCTTAGTCTTCTTAGAAGACTAAGTAGTAGTTATAAGCTCTACCGAGGGAAGGGCGGGGTTAACCGAGCGTATATCTAGTATAGTTGTTCTAGCCTAGGCGCCTGCTAAGGCAGCCGCGGTCCATACGTAGGAAGTTTTTTCCGCTATAGGGAGGGGAGAGGGTAGGGTAGAATCGTCCTCTATTACTCGCAAGAGAGGCCGGCGTAGCTCAAGGGCTGTTTTTAGTACAGGGGGGGAGTTCCCTTGTATATAGGCGTTATGAAAAGCTAGGCAAAGGTCGCCTATTTGTTAATAGAGGTCGCGTAGTAGCGGAAGGACGTCGTCGGGAGCCTTGTTAAGAAACGTACTTAGGTAGTGGTCTACTACCTCTATAGTTCTACCAAAGTAGGTCTATCCGACTCGGTTCCGTTCAAGGACTTTAGAAGTCCTAGCGACAAATAGTTATTTTATATTTGGGATAGGGGGCAGAGGGCGGCTTCCTACTCCCCTAGGACCCCTTATACAGGGGTTAGGGGTGAGAGGGGGCCTAGGAGGAGCCATCTCCTCAGAGGGAAATAGATTGTTTAGTCTAGGAGAGAAGAGACTGAATCGTTTAGAACAAAAAATTTAGTCCGCGAAAAAAGGTGTGTGTACCTTTTAGCTCATATTATAGTAAATAATCTAGCCTTCTAGTTTATTAAATAAAAGTCGACTAAGGAGCTCTTTAAATACTTATACCCTAGTATTAAAATAATATTTATATATACTTCACTTTATATAATAAAGGAGAAATTCGAGTAAGGTTAGAAAGTACTATAAACCGAGTTTATAATATATAATTAATAGTAGATAAGTCGCTTTTATAACTAATACCTAGACCTTACTTAATAATAAGGAGTATATAGTAGTTACTATATATTAGATTACCGAATTTATCTACTATACTATAGTACTAGATATTATTAAGATAGAGGACCTAGTTTACTTAAGAGAATATATAGTATAAATCCTTATAGATATTATATTATAATATAGTATTTAATACTCTATTATTTTAGTTACTTAAGATAATATCTCGCTAAATAATACTCTTCTTACTATATATAAAATTAAAATTAAGAGACGCTTCTAATATTTTAATTCAGAAAATAAAGCTAAATATTACTTATAATTTAATATAATAAATAGTAATATATACTAAGTATTATATATTCTAAATATCTACGTATAAGATAAAATTAATAGCTTAAAAGTAGTACTAACTAAACCTTATAATACCTTTATTCTAGAGTATAGTCTTACTTAAATTCTAGAGTATAT
Source organism: Hymenoscyphus occultus (assembly GCA_900536445.1). Lineage (NCBI taxonomy): Eukaryota > Fungi > Ascomycota > Leotiomycetes > Helotiales > Helotiaceae > Hymenoscyphus > Hymenoscyphus occultus. Next base: position 2,414 of record UNPT01000705.1, read on the forward strand.
ATAATTTATATATTTTAATTTATACTAATATTTTATAGCGAAGTAGATCTAAGTATTAAATCGTAATCGTTCTTTTTTAAGGTATAAACTCTTACTATTAATTTCTACTATTATTAATTTCGTAATACTCTTATAACTATAATATAATCCTTTAGTATTAAGTTCCTAAAAATTAAGTTAGATATACCTATATAATAAAACTCTATAGATCTTTTCCTTAAGCGGTTTCTTAGACTTAAAGAGCCGATTAAATCGCTTTATATAATTTAGAAGTTTGATTCTATAATTAAGTACTTTTATTTATTAAATAACGATTAGTATACTAGTAAGTAAATAAAGGAGTTTTTTAACTTATTTAGGAAAGTAACAACTACTTTTTAAGCTAATAAATATTTTACTTTCTATTATATAATTCCATACTTTTTAGCTCTTCGATTATAGTTTTTAACTATAAAAATTATATATATTTTATAAAGACTATAAGTAATCTCCCTTAAGTAAGGTAGATAAATCGTTAGCGCTCGCTTAGTATTAGACCCTTATATAAAGGCTTTAGTACCTAGGTAGTCGCTTAATCGAGAGAGTTTACCTATATACGTAACCTAACCGCTTTTACCCCGGTCTACCTACTTATCTATAGCTTTTATTTTCTTAGAGGCTAGTCTTTAAACCCCTATAGCTCGCTATACTTAAGGAGTAATATATATATTAGTTTATTAGTATCTACCTCCTTAATATTAGATACTTTATAATTCTAGGGTTAAATACTATTATAAGATTATAATATTATTATAATACTAGGAGTTTTATTAGAATATATTTACGTAATATACTAAGCCTTAGTTAGTACCTTATATTCGTTAGATAGTTACTGTAATGGGTTGGTACCCAGGATAAAGCACGGCTATGGAGTAGCTATGCACACGCACGTGCCTTCCCCTCTTTTCGTACCTTACCGCCATACCGTCAACGCTTAGAGCAAGAAGCTCTGACCAGGCATCAGAGACTTCACTGGTACGAAGAGCCTTCTCTTCTCTTCTCTTCTCTCTTTAGCTTATTCTCTTTGGAAATACATTACCTTTTACTTGCACTGTACACTTTGCATGTAACCCGTGACACCTCTACTATATATAGTTAGTCGTATAATAAGTAACGTAGCTAGGTACCTACTTTATTCTAGCTATAGATATTATAAAAGTATAGAAGAATACTAGAATATAGCTTAAATCCTTAGATTATCTATACTCGAAGAATATATCTTTTATATAGGATTCTAGCTAGATATAGGCGCGAGAGTAGTACGGGTAGTTTTAGTATTCCTACGTATGTGACGGTCCTGACCATTACGTGCCACTTGTATCACGTGGCGTCGCTTAGCGACCCACACCATGTACTTAAACTCGAGCTCTCTCGAGCTCTCCTCTTCTCCTCAGCTTAGAATCTTCGAATAGACAGTTCTACGATTCCATAACCTACACCTTGGACGCCCACGGGCAACATATCGTACGTGTCGTCACAACGTAGATACGTAAATACCTAAGTATCTTATAAATACGAGGTACTAAAACTACTACGGTTATAATCGTACGCTACTTCTAACCTACCTTATTCTAGTTATAGATATTATAAAAGTATAGAAAGAATACTAAATTATAGCTAAAACTTCTAGATATTATATATTCTATTTATATATCTTTTAAGGGCGATTCTAGCTTAATATAAGTACGAGAGTAATAGCAATAGTTTTAGTATTCTCTCTTCTCTTACTAGGTTCGTACTACCTCTCCTACTAACTTTTTCTCGAATTTATATTAGCTATATTAATTATAGGGGTCTTCTAGCTAATTAGGAACCACGTATAAACTATAAAAATCCCACGAATATTTTACGCCTAGATAGCTATTACTAAGCCCCCTAACTACTATAAAACGTTAGCTACGCTAACGAATTAAGTTCGTAGCCGCGGTAATATACTCTAAGCTTACGAAATATTATAAGTCCTCCCTAATAAATATAGCTCTTTCTATTAGTATAGTTCTTAATCCTTAGTATAAATTATACTTCTTTAAAAAGGTTAGTATAAACAAGGGAGGAAAGAAAAGTAAGGTTTATAAAAAGGTTAGAAAGAACGTTACTATAATATATAATAAATATAAGGGCTAGTAAACGTAAATCAAATTACAATACTATAAGATAAAGGTAGATAATAATATATAAGAATAGAGTTATTAAAAGATACCTCCTTCTATATAGATTAATCCTTTTATTAATTTTAAAGATAATAGAGCGTATATAATTAAAGACGAATTAATAGTATATTTAGACAAGCCTTATGTGACAGACGTGCTTCTGGACAGTCGGAACAAACAACACTCTATTCTTAGGACAATAGATGAGGAGAGAAGGAGAGCTCGAGAGAGCTGGGAACTAAATACAGGTCGTGCGCGCTAGTACTAGCGCGCCTCGCCGAGCGAGCATGTGACATCCAACCCTCGTGACCATAACCGTCACACCTTATTTAAAGAATAAGAAGGATTATTCTTAAGTAGTAAAATACTAGTTAGGTAAGTAATACGATTATCTAATCCTCTTTTAAGTGGCTTAAGATTATCTTATAATTCTAGTAACTTTAGTACTATCTAAATAAGTTTTCTTCAATAGAGGTTATATTATTATAAAGGATAGGTATTACTTTAGTAGTAAGAGAGTTTAGTAGATTATATACCTTCGAGATTAGAATATTATACCTAAGGAGATATTAAAGGAATTAACTAACGAAGAGATTAAGGCTATTATAGTAGAATAAGTATAGGTAGATAGTAAATTAATATTTACTTTTCTCTTAAATCCTGCGTTTTAATTAGTCTAAATACCTCTAGAATTCTATAGATTCTATAGAACTTCTAGAGCCTATTAATAGAAGGAATTGTTCTATTTTATATAAGCTTTAGAAGGATTCTAGGTAGAATAGAATGGAATAATTCCATGGAATATAGTTCTATGTGCCGAACATTGTTAGGAAAAGATACCTCGCGCGACTATGTATTTTAGTTTTACGTATATAGAGGAAAAAGTGCAACTCCTTAGTGACGCGGGTATGCTAGGCCACTTAATTGGTTTGTGCGAAAGCTTTAGCATTATGGCTTCCTATGATACGGGCAAAACAATGAGAAGCTCTCTTATCAGATGACTGCCTGCCCTAATAGGCTATGTTTGACGGCTGTGACGTGTCCGGAAACCGAGAAAGGCTCTGAACCGTGAGGTACAATCGAAGAGTTCTAACTTCTGAGATTTAGCATGCGGGCACTGGAACATTTCACACTCCATTTGTAATCTGTTGGGATAATACTGCGGAGCTATGATGCAGGTATTCGCTTTGATGCTTGTTCTGCTTGTCCCAAAATTGCAAAGTCACAAAAGAGGCTGAAAAGTAAACCTTTTTACTTGTAGAAATTGCCTTACAAGATCGACGCGCTGCTACTATACGACAGGTACTTGTTTCCCGATTTTTGATCTGCTGGATGGAAGTTTTGTACATGCGTAAGGTTTATATGCTAGAGTTAGTAGATTGGATCGCTTCTTTACAATACTGAGGAATTGAACTTGGGCATGTACCAGGCGCACTTGGCATAGGGAACGATGCTTGAGGTGAATCAGGTGATCGATCCTGAGTTGGTTGTGAGATCGACTTGGATAGTACCAGTGTAAGAGACCTGGAGGATTGAACATTCGGGTCATGACTCTCTCGTCTGACGTTTAAATTCAGGAAATCGTGATGATTTCGCTTCAGGCATTTATTAAGTCTTACAGTAGGCCAATTTTATCTCTCTATTTCAGCATCTTCATATTATTTACTGGAAGATACTTTCACCAAACCGGTAAAACCTTGAGAGGAGAACAATATGTTGAAGTGCAATTGGCTGAACTTCAGCTGTTGTAAAATAGCCAGCATTATGTGAAATACAGTAGACGGCTGTACTGTATTCTTTGCCTGGTCCGTACACGTAACTATCACTTCCAGATGTGAGAGAATAGGTGACGTGCACTCTGTAGCACAACACTTTCCCAGCCAAGAGACTCGGTTCGACCAACCAGCCTAGGCTCCTTAGCAAATAAGCCTACCTAGCCCTAGTCTTAGGCTAGCTTCAAGCGCACGTTCACGTTCTACTCATGCTCTCACATCTGGAAGAAGTACTTTAATATCACGTTGAAAGTTCGAGGCCACAAGTAATCATACCGTCTGATCAAAATAGAATCATTGAGTCATATTCATTCATAATGCAGAAAACATCAACAAGCCATCTGGACTGAAAGCCATCGAGACCGAACGTCACCAAGACCGCAACCCATTGTCCCCAGCTTCCCTGAAGTCTCCAGTGCCGGTACTCCATGTAAAACTCCTGCATACCCTTTGAAATGCATCAATATATTGTTACCAGGCTCCTCAATTCATCATAGCTTTACTAGCACCAGCAGCTTTGCAGTATTCTTGAAACTATTCCCAAATGATTAGTGACTTTGTAGCACTGGAAGATAGAAGTAAGCTTACCTCTTTTTCTCCCATGTGGGATCCTAAACTCTCGCAGTGAGGAGGCTCAGTCTCAATCATTAAACAGTCAGGACATGTGTCCCATTTTTCAGTGCCAGTGTTGCGCTTCTTGTATTTGTCGCAGGCTGATTTGGTTGCATTGACACTGTAGAGGTTCTGTGTTTATTGTTAGGTATCTGAGTATTTTGAGGCATAAATGAAGAAGAATCTTACGTAGTCTTCTTTGACATCTACGCAAAGTCCTTTGACATGGACATCTGCAAATGCACTGCATATAGTGTTAGTATCTCTTTCTCTCAAAATTAAGCGAAGAAGGAAGAGGCTTACAAATTGGCCAAAGCGACGATGATGAGAAGAGTAGCTGGGAATTGCATTTTGGTGGTTTTGAAAAAGTGAAGTTTGTAGATAGAAAAAGTGTTACTTGAGTGAGTAGAGAATGAGTGAGAAGTGTGAGTATCGATTGAAGTCTGCTAAAGAATGAACTGACTTGAATGATGATGTTTCCAATGGGGAATGCCACTGAATATATACACCTATTTCCTACCTTTCTATTTTGATAGGCATATCCACAAACATATCTCCGCATACTCCGTACTTCTTACACATCATATCAACAAGCGCACAATGAACAATCGTCGAATCTACACGGAAATGCTCCGCTTCCGCAGTTCAATCCCTGACAGCAAGGGTATCCAAGTCGGGAACAACCCACACGTGAATAGAGTTTCGACAAGGTTCAATTCATCTCCACACGGGGAAAATCCACTTGCCCACCGGCTTCCAAAAATAAATACTTCGTAAGTGCCTCGGTTGATTACATATAGCGTAAGAACGTCGATTATTGGTTGTGAGTGGCTGTGCGAAGGGGACCAATCAGGGGACCATGGAGACCTACGTATGTCTTATGAATTTGACGCGACTAAAGGATCAGTCTTTTCCCCTTGACACCTCAGCGTAATCATCCCCCTCTGAATTTGTATTTAAAACAACTTTTCAGACTAACTATATCGTGTGCTTATATCCATCTAACCAGCACTTCCAGAGGAAGTCTCCTCCAGTAGTTTCCCCCTTGTCTTTGAATGGCTGCTGGATAATAAAGGAATGAGATCACCGGGCAGCTATTAAACTTTGCGGGAGTCAATTTGGATTCAATTAATATCATAAGCGTATTTTTATGGTGAGTGTAAATGATGAATTCTAACTAGTAGTACAGGATACCTGGTACGTCAAATCCGACGTTTCTATACAGTACGTTGTAGAAGTTTACACGGTCGGTCGAAATGCTTCGCACAGCAGTGTTCGGATACCGGTAATGGGAATCAACGTAAACAGAGAATATCCGTCGCAATACAGGAAACAGATCAAACGACGAACAAATACATAAGATTTGTTAATAAGCGTGATTAACAGATCAACTGGCGTGAAGCCGAATTGCCTGCTGCCCATTCTTTTAATACATAGCGGCAAAGTCAACTCGCATCTTGAAGCAACCCAATTCCTCTCTTCAGAATGGTCTTTTTTGAGGAACTTCGCGTTTGGCTTCCGTCCACATGAATGTACGATGAATTAGATGAATAAAGAGACGTCGTTACAGTATGGAATATTAAGTTGACAAAGTTTATCGGCCATAGTTCCCAAAGGGGTAAATATTCGTCCCAAATATCGGCTCTTCAGCTATCAATTAGAATTTTTGTTTCATCAGTCATCAGACCAGTTGAACTTTACACTACTCAATGCCTTAGCTTATTAACTACGAATTAAATTACGAGCGAAAAATCCAGGCGGTGATGCAGGGAGTGGAATGGCGGTGGTGGTTAGCCTAGTGGTGGTGTGAGAGAGTGGACAGCCAAGGGTCATACCATGTACGCAGATCATATGTAAAACAACGTTTACGGAACGCGAGTCGCCCCTCCGGCGATTTTGTTGAAAATCAGGACCGAGCCTTATTAAGAATTACGAAATAGCAGGGTGAGACTTTTTGCTATCCACCCTCTTTTAGATCGGTTCATGACACAGGACAAGCTCAGCAAATAAACTCTGGGTAACAGAGCATTCGGTGGCCAATGCATTTACTTCTATCCACGATCATGGGTTGGTGGGCGGGCGCCAAGCCCCTCGGAAAGGACCCAGCCCAGCCTTACGGACTCTCGCTTAAATAGGGGCACGTCCCATAGCAGATCCTCCTCTATGAAACGAAGAGGCCCATAATATAGAATTCGATAAGGGAGACGACGACTTGGGATTGAGGAGGTACTTCGTAATTTACACGGGGCTGACCAGATACGCGGTTATTGCGGGGTAAATGTAAGGGGTTTTCAAAATGTGTTATTTTCGGCATAAGTCTACTCAGTACGAGTACTTGCTAACAGCGCGTACTGACAAGTTACAGAGGTTTTTTCTCTCTTTAAGTTAAAGAGGGAAAAAAGCTGTTGTGAGCTCTAACCTATGACCGGACACCTCTCTTCTTGAGTTAGTGGATCAGCTCTCCTGCTCTCCTTGTCTTCTCTTTCCTTCTGGGGGGTGAGCCTTTCTATGAGGGGAACCCTGAAGCTGTACTTCGTCCCAAGTGGTGATCTCTCCGTATTTGGAAGGTACATAGCGAAGATGGCGCTTCAAGTCCACTAAATTCCGCATCGGAATTAGGTTTGGTTTTTTATCCTCTTCATGTTTGGGTCTGGAGAATGTGCAGCTGTACCATTAAAACAACACGCAGGGGTTTAAAGGATGCCAGTAGGGTGTGAATGTTACGTGGACGCTCAAATTGGCTAAAGAGAGGACATGGAATGGACCTTACTGAACAGTGCGGAAGCTCAGAGTAAGAACCAGATATCTGTTGCGGCTATTATTCCATGGCTAGATACTAAGCGTGTAGATCGGCCACAAGAGGGCTTATACGAATTAGTCATCGCTAAGCAATTGACCATTTTCCCGCTGCACACTTGGCGCATTGAAAATAGGGAGAAAATAGCATCACCTTTACGATGAACGAAAGAGGGGAAGCAACAATTGCATTTTGCTTGTTGCAGTACTGTACCGTATACCCTGTCTCCCAGTGAACAGGATAAGTGGTAGTTTGGCCCTGGGTTTGGTGTGTATCCAGAGCCAAGAAGACTGCCAATCATCTTTACCGCCGGGAGGCCTGCTTCCCGTATATCTTCTGATCATCAAACTGATGATCCTTGAAGTTGGGGGTAAGACGAACCGTGACTTTGCCGAGTCTGTAGTGAATTTGCGTGAGCGGAATTTCACCACACAAAAGTGGACCGCATAGAGAACTCGTGTCTACATAACTCATGATAACTTAATAATAGAAGTTGAATTAAGGATATAAGTCGAGCTCATCGGCCTCAAAAAACTTCTTTCTTCATCACCATCTTTTTGGGATATCACACTCACTTCCTTTTCACTTTTCTCTTGTGTTTTTTACTTCATTACTCTTCTCTCCTCATCGAAAGCATCCTCAACTCTCACGATGCATTTCACTTCTCTCCTCAGCCTTGCCCTAGCAAGCACTCTCATTTTCGCCTCCCCCCTCAAACATCGCGCTCTCGGCCTTGATGATATTCTCGTTGTCGTGGATGGAAAAGTTGAAGTAAAGAACAAAGCCGAGTACCTGGTCGAAATGAAAGATTTCTTACCAGCAGCAAACCTCACACCCCTACCTCAACCAGCTCCAGAGGATACCAATACAACAACCCTCACCAAACGGGCCTGCAAGTCTACAAGGGTTGTATACAACGAGGCCCCACAGACATTTCTCAACTGGGACGTGGCCATGTCCAAAGTCGTCAAAGCAGGCGCATCAGACGCGACTGTATCTGTGACACAAGGCTATCAAATCTCAAACTCGGTCACCAAGAGTGGCAGCTTAGCACTCAACTTCTTCACCAACATGTTGGGACTTAACTTTGGAGTCTCATCGACCAAAACCTGGTTCTCTAGCTACAATGCAGCCTACACATTCCCTGTACCAGCCGGAAAGTTTGGCATTGTTGTCAGTAATCCACTTACTACCCGACATTCCGGCTATGTTTCAACCGGCTGCGTTGGAGAGATGGGTGAGAAAAACACATTCATTAGTGATTCTTACACTGATAAGGCATTTGATGGTTTGAGCTGGGTCGATGGTATTATTAGTCTCTGCGTGGGAGATGAGTACCCAGTCAAGAAGTGCATTGGTGAAGGAACCACCACTTAAGTGTGGGGAAATGTTTCGATGATGACTGGGTATGAATGGTTGATGAATGATGCATGCGCGCTCACTTAGCTGGCTTGATGGGATTTCTTGGGCAGGACTCTTTGGGCGGGACTCTGTGCTTATGATTGGGACACTCACTTGACGGGTCTCATAGGGTTTTTGGGGGCAGGATTTGAAGTTGAGGGAGTACCTATGCGGAGTTGCGGAGTATTCTATTATATGACTTCGGATATGAAAGAATGATTGTTTCGTTTCAACCCATTTCCATCCAAATATTCTCAGTGTTGATTTCCTCCCAAATGCACCACAAGCTACAAAGCTAAATGGCAAGACGTGACTTCCTATACTGGTAGCAACATAGTTGTTGCTCTGTATGAGAAACCTCACACCCTTCACAATGTCCACTCCCTACTGTAATTCTCATCCCCTGTGTGAATATAAACCCACCAGTATTGAACTTTGACCATTTCACTCCCACCTTACCCCGCCGTTTCGGCCATAATCCTCATCAACACATACACTTGAACAAGGGGAAGAAGTCTACGACTCCAGTCTCCAAACCCGGTCCAAACACGAGATATACTGTACAATTAATGACAAGGACTATTTCCAAGTCCATACCCTGGAAACTTTCGGGTCCCATTCCGCCCTGGATCCGCTTTTTTGGCTCAGCCCTAGAATCTAGATTGCACAGCCCACGTCCACGTCGCCACGAGTTGTCCAGGAGTCATCCGCGGTTTATCCACCAGGAAAACGGGAGACTGGGATAAGGTAGAAACTCTACGAAGCCGAGTCTTCCATCAACTACAATGTTGATGATCACGTGATCAATAACAACCATCGTATCGATGGCAGTGAGATTGGAAGTGATAGAAGACATGAGTGTAGGATGGGCCTCTGAAAAAATCTGATTTACATCAAACATGACTAGCTATTAGCTGCTACCCCAATACCCATACTCGACAATTCCGCGATGAACGTGATATATAACAACTCCCGTCGATCGCAGATCCCATTACCATCACCAACTACTCGAGTACCGGATACTTTACGTCCATTCCATCCTCGAACTTTCAAAATCTGGGGTTAAACCTACTCATCTCAGCAGGATACTTAGGTGGACAGTCATGTCGGCGACGCCGAATGCCATGTCGTGCATTTTTCCTCATAGAGCGAAGTCCGGGAACCTTTTGTTCTTGCCACACAAAGTTTCCAAGGAGTCAAGGGCGGGTTTGCTGTAGGTGCGGCGCATATAAGGTTATTAGTACCTATCTAAGTAACACCCGCGAACGCTAACAGTCTTCCATATCCTAATACCCGAAAGTGTGGCTGTCCCATGAACCCGGTATTGAAAATACGAGGCTTACATCCATCGCTAACCCTTGGCATACTCGTACAACCTTGAAGATAGCACCAATATCAATCGAGTCGGTCATATTCTGATCTCAGCTGATTTACTTTCAAAAGTCCACCTCGATTGCATTTTTTCAGAGTCGAAAGTCGGGACCAATGGACTTGATTGTTCCTCGATCATGCCAGCGTTTTGGTCGGAGACGGAAAAGCTAGTTTGTTCAGCTGATTCTTCCTTCAACCCCCATTTCTAACCGGCAAGACATCACGGAAATTCGAGGTCTCTTCAGATTTACACGTTCAGTGCTTTTGATAGATGGTCATTGAGATGAATAACTGTAATTGAGTACGATAAACATTGAAATCATCAAAAAGACTACACGCTTGTCACCGTGTTCCAGCCACTACCTACTTTTAACCAAAAAAAAAACAAATTTCCAACCGATCGTCAAGCCATGCAGCGCGCTTCGATCAAAGTCCTGTCCTGAACCCTCTCGAATTAGCATCGGATATCTATTCACCTAGAAACCGGAAATCAAATATACAACAACAGTGACAGCAAAACGCTTCATTGCCTATCCTCGACAACATAGCACAGAGGCCGCAGGTAAATTAAAAATACCTACCAATTTCAAGAGTTGAGGCTTCACACCATGGTATCTCTAAAACCCATATTCAACTACGCTAAAGGGCACGATTCCTACCTCTCGATAATCACTTTCTCATCATATTAAGCAAGAACCATCCAATATTTTCCTCAACACAGAGTATCACTTGGAACCACCGCTGCTTAATCGCTCCTCCCAACATACCTACAATAACTCGGGTATTTCATTCTCTACATACGCGTACTCCCACTCCATTAGCTATAGCTATTGCAATATAATCACCTAAAAGGCTGTTATTTCCCCTACCTTCTTTATCTCATACATAGCTCCAGCCCCCCCGCCCCCCTCCCCCCTCCTCCAAACCCGTCAGGTTAAGATCACGATCCTGCCAAAAGAGTATCACAGATTGACTTCCTTACCCTTCATCTTCTTTCTGCCCTCCTCCTCTTCACCTTTCTAAGTTCTAGGTAACTAATTAACTAGAACCAACCAACCAAACAAGATTCCCTCCGTTACTTCTTCCTTCACTCCCGCTTCAAATACCCTAAACCATATTCGAAAACTAAAATTCCATTCCAGTCAAGGACCCTGAATATTCCATCCCATTCTCTTTTCTACAAGTTCTAGAATCTTCGAATCTTAGACTCTAGAAAACGCAATTCTACTTTAGAATTTATCCTATCCCTGCCAGAGCATCGAGACACAAAAAACACGTGCACGTAAAAGTGGAGTAAAAGTATCCACTTACAGAAAACCTTCCCTGTAAGGCTATAAAACATATTGATTCGGCTAACCAGGCAGCATCTCCAAGCATTTGAGCCTTAATTCGACCCAGTTATTATCCACTTATACCCACTTTCACGTGCACGTCTTCCCGCTCCCTCGATACTCTGGAAGGGATAACCTATTAAATAGTTATTTTCCTCCATTTAAGTAATAGAAAATCTAGTGTTGTACTATTACTTACTTTTACCATATTAATCACTAATGAATATCTATATGCGAGTTTTTATACCTATTAGCAAACCACGCGAGTTAGAGTATATAACAGATCGATTTCCTGATCGCTTATATTACTTTAGTTCACTCTAATAAGCTCCCTTGTTAGTTCAAACATACATATTCTTTAAAACTCTAAAGTTTAGAGCCTTATAAGGTATACTCTAGAATATTCCACAATAAAAAAAAATCCCAAAATTCCATAAAGTCTAGTTCTAGATACCAAACGCTAATACTAACACTAATACCCACCTCCATACCCATCCACACAACACCCCACATACTTCATATCACACCATCAACGCCAACCCCAGAAAAACCAAAAGATTCAGATGAAAGTGCGAAAACAACTTCCGCCGGAGAGGGAAAGCGGTTTACTGTATAGCACAAGTCCGCCTGCAATCTGAGAAATCGAGTCTTGGGAATTCGGGATTCGGGATTTACGTACTAGGTAGTCCCACTAGGGTAGGTGATAGATTTTATAGGAACGAATAAACGCGTTTAAACGAGGAAGAGTTTCAATGAGGGAATGAAGATGGTGGAGTATGTATTTATGTATACACATAACAGTTCATCAAAAACGTCTTACACGAATAAATAATCAATGAGAAATCAAGTAGACCTGGTACCTCCCAACCATCTCATTCCCCTCTTTAGTAACACGAGAAATATTAACTTAATGTACCTCTTGCTACTCCATAATGAATGTACTATACGAACCACCGAGTAAGAAATAGACAGTCATCACTCTACACCACTTAAAAGCTGCCCTCAGTCCTAAACCTACACCAAGAACCCCTGATAACCAACCTAGTCCCCTCCCTTTCGCCTCCCTATCCCCCCTCTCCCCCTCTCCCTCTCTCCTCCAAACTCACAATTGATGATCCAACGAAACACACCAATCCACACCACCTGTACAATCAACAAACACAGACTCCCAAAATAAAACCACACCCACCACCCCCCATCCCCTCCTATCCCTTTCTATCCCCTTCTATC
>UNPT01000703.1:0-15242 GCA_900536445.1 Hymenoscyphus occultus
TCCGCTGGAGCGCTGTCGAGAGCTGTACTAAGGTAGGTATCGACTACCTCTGCAGTCCCTCCAAAGAATAGCTGTCCGACTTTGCTTCTCTCAAGCACTTTAGAGGTGCCGGAGACGAACTGAGCCTAAATATTAGGTAAAGGGGGGAGGGGGCGGTTAGCCACCCCTTTCCCCCCCCCCTGCTAAGGGAGGTGGGAGAAGGAGGGGCGCCACGGGAGTACATGCCCTCGAAAGGAAATACAAGTTTTAGTCAATGAAAGAAGTAATCAGATCGTTTAGAACAAAAAATCTAATTCGAGAAAAAAGGTGTTGTAAGACTGACCATATGAACTACGTTTTGAGTACTTTGGAAGGCGAAGCACGCAAGTATATTAACCCTTTTATTAACGAACTTAGAGAGTATAGTCCGGCTTTGTAATCTGTCAACGACATCTTTACTACCTTGAGTAATACCTTTAGTAATCCCTATTTACGTAGTAATACCTTTAACAAGCTCTGTAAACTTTAATAAGATAATATAAGAACTAACGAGTTCCTTACTAACTTCTTATCCCTCTATATAGTATTAAACTCTTAAGGATACGAAGCTTACACCCTCTTATAAAATACTCTAGATTCTAGGGTCGCTGATCGCGTTTTGTAGAACCCTCTCTATAACGACAAACTCCCTCTTACGAATTTAGCTACCCTTGTACAAGATGTCGACTATATCTACCGCCGCGTTTTTAGTGAGAATTTTCTTTATAAGAAGTCTACTAGTAGTTCTCTACAACCTATTATTCCTTTGCCTACTTCGGCTCCTGTTTCTACGGCGGACTCTAGTTATAATCCTATGGATTTAGACGCTCTAAAGATTAGTAGCAAGGTGGTTTAGACCAAGAAGGATATCGAAGACAAGAAACGCGCGGTTACGTTAGAGGAGAAGAAAGCTCGGAAGGAATATTAAATAAAGTATAGCTTATACTTTTATTATAATTCTCCTAACTATAACTTAAAGACTCCCTGTCCTAAGTTAGAGAAGGCTAAGGAGGCGAAAGCGAAGAAGGATAAGGCGGGAAAAGTATAGTCTCTAGTAATAGTCGCCGTTAGGGACGTAAAAGGAACAAGATATTAAGGCTCTCTTCACTCGAGGAAAGGTAAAAAAACGTTATAGAAGTCCCTTGTAAGGTAGTTCACAAGGATCTTAATAATACTAATAATCTATATACTACTTCTACTACTTATTGTATACTCGATTCTAGTGCTTTAGCTTAATACTTTATCGATTCCGCCTACGCGTAACGAAATAGATTTGTTTTAGAACTACTCGCTCGACTACAAAGTCTTCGTATTATAGACGGACGGCCTTCTATTACGGGTACTATTATATATACTATTACTTTAGATTTGATTATTAGTAAGCATATCGAACGTTAGCAACGGTTTTACGTTACTACGCTAGTATCCTACGATATTATTCTAGGACAACTATAGCTAGCTCTTTATAACCCGAACGTAGATTAGACAGGACAAGTTATCGACTTTTGCTCTAGATTTTACAAGGCCTACTATATACTACAGCGCCTAGATACTATATAAGTTACTTATATAAGGGAAGAGGTGCGAATACTACTACTACGGAAAGTAGGCGCTGCTGCTTTCTATAAGCTTACGAAGACTCATAGAGTCGAGGTGTTCTCTCTGTCTCTCTTTAAAATTAACTAGTATTTAGAGAGATCTAGGATAGATTTAGTCGACTCTTTAGTTAAGGGATCTCGTTAGATTCGTCTAGACAACAGCTTAGATAGCCCTTAGCGGATAGAGCGTATTTTAAAAGAGGAGGAGTCTTTTTCTCCCTTGCCTAATTTAACTATCCCTAGAACTCGACAATAGAGAGCCTCGGAGCTCTATTTGCGTAGCGTATTAATAGAAGACGTAGAAATCGCTTTACGACCAAAATCGATAGTTAATCCTGCTTCTCTTTTGCCTTAATACTACTACTGTCACCTACTACTTTTTAATAGAGACGTAGCTAATATCCTACCACTGTATCGGGATTACGATCTCTATATTAAATTAAATCTAGGTAAGACCCTGCCTTATAGTAAGTTATATAATATATCTAAACTAGAACTTCTTGTTTTAAGAAAGTATCTCAAGGAACAGTTAGACAAGGGCTTTATTCGTACAAGTACTTCTCCTACCGTATTACTAGTTTTATTTGTAAAGAAGCCTAGCGGCGGTCTCCGCTTTTACGTAGATTATCGACTTTTGAATAATATTACAATTAAGAATCGGTATACTATTCCACTAATCCAGGAGACTCTTTAGCGCCTAAGCAAAGCTTAATACTTTACGAAGCTTAATGTAATTACTATATTCAATCGTATTAGGATAAAAGAGGGAGACGAATAGCTTACTACCTTTAATACTTAATATAGCTTATTCGAATCCCTTGTTATGCCCTTCGGTCTTACTAACGCACCTACTACTTTTCAGGCTCGGATTAACGAAGTCCTCTGTCCATTTTTGGACATGTTTTATACTACTTTTCTAGATAATATACTAGTCTATTTTAATAACCTGAAATCTCACCGCGAGTACGTCTATTAAGTACTAGATACTCTATAATTAGCCGGCCTATATTTAAATATAAAGAAGTGTAATTTTAAAGTCTAGGAAGTCAAGTATCTTAGTATAATAATTAACACCGATAGCGTACGGATAGATCTAGAGAAAGTCTCTATAGTTATTAATTAGTAGACGCTATCTAATCTTAAGGACTTATAAGCTTTTCTAGGGTTTTCGAACTTTTACTATCGCTTTATTAAGGACTTTTCGCATACTATTAAGCCCCTTAATTTTCTCTCTAGGTAGGGAGTGTCTTAGTCCTAGGATTCGGATTACGAGCATGCGTTCTAGACGCTTAAGCGAGCCTTTATTTCAGCCCCTATTCTTCGACACTTTGATTATACTAAAGAAGTAGTTTTGGAATACGATTCTTCGGACTTTGTATCTACAGCGATACTCTCTTAGTATTTTAATAGTGTTTTGTATCCTGTAGCGTTTATATCTAGGGTATTTGACCCCGCTGAATACAATTATAAGATCTACGATAAGGAGCTTCTTATAATTATACGAGCCTTTGAATCCTGGCGAGCTAAGCTAGCTAGCGTCGAATACCCTATTTCCGTTGTTATAGACCACTAGAATCTTAAGTACTTTATAACTACTAAGCACCTTACTCGTCGCTAAGTACGTTAGAGCGAGTTCCTGTCCTCCTTTGACTTTGTTATTAAAGTAGCCCCTGCAAAAGACCTCGTTAAGCCCGACTCTTTAACTCGACGCTCCCAGGATTTACCCCAAGATTCGGACGATCCCCGCTTAAAATACTAGGACTAGGCCCTACTTAAGGGTCACAATTTAGACCCGGCCTTACGATTGTCGCCTATATAACTAGAGGAGGCTACCGAATCTAACGACCAGAAGATTACCCGTATACTTAAGGAGGGCTATCCTAACGACCCCTTCTAGAAGCGAATATTAACTAAGATAAATCGTATTAACCGTACCCCGTACTCTAAGAAAGTATCTTTGTCGGAATATACGATTCGCGAAAATTAGCTATACTTTCGGGACCATCTATACGTTCCTAATACTAATTTACGAGTATAGCTACTTTAAAAGAGCCACGATTCGGTAGAAAGTGGTCACCTAGGACAGAATAAGCTTTTTAAACTGATTTCTCGATATTATTAGTAGCCGAAGTTATATAGCGATATCGCTTAGTTTTATAGAGCTTATAAGAGTTACGCTCGTAATAAGAACTCTTAGCTTCGTTATTAAACTACTCTAAAACCACTTCCACTCCCACTTTAGCGTTAGACTAACTTATCTATAGATTTTATAGGTCCCCTCGCTAGGATTAATAGTTTTAACTAGATAATAGTAGTAACTAACAGGCTTTCTAAGGACTATTATATTATTCCTTGTAAAACTACTATAACCGCTACTAATCTAGCTCACGTCTTCGTACAAGAGATTTAGAAGCTCTATAGACTCCCTAGCTTAATTGTCTCTAACCGGGGAACCTTGTTTATATCTGACTTCTGGAAAGCTATCTACGACATACTACAAATCTAGGTACAACTCTTAATAGTATACTATCCTAAGACTAATGGTTAAACCGAAATTATAAATAAGTTAGTAGCGAAATACCCTCGTCTTTATTTAGACTTCGCTTAGAAGAAGTGGGTACAATATCTCCCCCTAGTAGAATTCGCTATACGGAATATTATAAATAGCTCTACTAGAATGTCCCCCTTTTTTGCGAACTACGGTTACTACCCTCGACTAAGCTTTGTACTACTGTAACGGTTATGGTCACGAGGGTTGGATGTCACATGCTCGCTCGGCGAGGCGCGCTAGTACTAGCGCGCACGACCTGTATTTAGTTCCTAGCTCTCTCGAGCTCTCCTTCTCTCCTTATCTATTGTCCTAAGAATAGAGTGTTGCTTGTTCCGACTGTCCAGAAGCACGTCTGTTACATTACAATAGATCCTCTAGAGAGCCCTAGAGTATTCCTAGGTCTTTTTTCGGACAGTAGTTATAAGAGCCTAGCTCTAGGTCTCGAACAACACTGGTCTACCTTACGGTAGCGCTTGCGAGCGTGCTACTCCCCTTATGTCCATGTCCACGTCCACGCCCTTAGGGTATTGTCGACAGTTCCACGATTGTGCTATACGTGTCCGTGTTAAACGACAGTTCTATAGTGTATTGTACGTGTCGTACGTTACTCTAAGTTCACGATTCTACGATTCCACGATTCTCTTGTGCGCAAGAGCCCTACACGATATAAGAACCCTACACTTCTATAATACAACGAAACCTCTTCTTTCTTTTTTCGACTTCTCTATAATAGATGCCCTTCAAGTTTAGTCCGCCATCGCTAAATTGTAAGCTAAATTCCAGCGTTAGTACGATGAGATCCAGAGACAGCGCGACGAGATTCACTTACTACAGTTATATTACAAATCTAGCGTAGCCGTAAAGCCTAAACCTTCTATTACAGACCCTGACAGATTCACTAGCCAGACCCTAATAAATTCGACACCTAGCTTCCTTCTATAAAAGCAAAGCTACGAGTCGACGGCATATCTCACGTCTAAGCTATAGTCCTCCTATAGCTCTCTTAAGAAACACAAAGCTAGGAGTATTAGATAATCCTCGGGTACCCGTTATCTCTTGTTTTGCTTAGGAGCTAATACCTTACTATTATAACAAATTAAGGAAAAGTTCTCCTTCGGATTAGCTAATACTAAGCTACGGCTATAAGGAACGACCCTGCTTCGTTAGTAGACCCTTACTCTCTAATTATATAACAATTATCGAATCCTCTGCTAGCCTTTTACGTAGATACCTCTTCGGTACTCACTAATTCGCGACCTCTTAATTAAGCCCGTCTAATAATCCTTATTTCGGGTAAGCTTACCTCTTTTATATTTAACATGTTCTTTTCGACAACTCTTATAATAGGCGCTAACTAGACCTAGGCTACCTCTCTCTATCGCTATTCGCAGACAGCTTTCTTAATAGTCGCTCCTCTTCTGTGCTACCTCGGTACTCCTCCGGCAACAACTATAGTAAGCTAGTAAATTCAAATGCTTCTAGCGTCTACTAAGGTAATCCTAAAACTAGTAAGGAAGTAGGTATAATAGTAGCTTTAGAAGGAAGACAAATAGTAAGGCTTGGGAAGGTTTCTTTAAAGAGATTAGTAACGCTAGTAGATAAAAGGGGGAAAAGGTAGTTAAATTATCCTTTTTTGACGCTCGGGGCGAGCTCTTTTTAAAGGGGGGGGTAATATAACGGTTATGGTTACGAGGGTTGGATATTATATGCCCGCTCGGCGAGGCGCGCTAGTACTAGCGCGCACGACCTGTATTTAGTTCCCAGCTCTCTCGAGCTCTCCTTCTCTCCTCATCTATTGTCCTAAGAATAGAGTGTTGTTTGTTCCGACTGTCCAGAAGCACGTCTGTTACATAAGTCGGACTAAGCCCCGTAGCGCGCCTAGGTATTATTACGATTAGTATAACCACTTAATTCTAGAAATACTTGTTTTTACATGTATATATATAGTATTAAAGGGATAAGCTATTAATATACTATAATTTCTTATAGGTAGTGTGACGACACGTACGATATGTTGCCCGGTGGGCGTCCAAGGTGTAGGTTATAGAATCGTAGAACTGTCTTATTCGAAGATTCTAAGCTAAAGAGAAGAGGAGAACTCGAGGGAGCTCGAGTCTAAATACAAGGTGTGATGCCAAGCCACGCTAGTCAAGGCTGAGATAGCACGTGACGGTCAGAACCGTCACAGGTAGAGGGATTAAATAGCCTTGATTTATATGTAAATTTAGAGCGATATTAATAGATATTATAGCGGACGAGAACTGCCTAGTTAAAATAAAGACTCTATATCGTAGATCTAGGTGTTTCGTAGCTGTAGCGTAAAGTGGTTTAACTTTTTCTTAGACGCTAGATAGTAGTTTAGATGTGATTAGCTGGGGTGGTCGGGGAGGGGCGGAGTCGGGGCGGGCGGATTCGGGGCGGGCGGAGTCGGGGCGGGCGGAGTCGGGGCGGGAACGGTGAGACCGGGGGGGTGGAGAACGGCCATAACCAGCGGCTAAGGGCAGATAATGTGTATGGTTAAAGTGTTAATTTTGCTCTACTAAGTTATACATAGTCTCGAAGGACATACACGGCTAGCTTATTCACTGCAAGGTAACTTACATCTGTAGATACAAGTCTAACCATCTCACTAGGGCTAAGATAAAGTGTGAGGGCTATTTAGAGAACAGCTTTCTATTGGTCCAAAGTCTGACGATGAGAAGCTCCCGCTGATCGTAATCTTCTACGCGTAGAAAAAAAAATCTAGCAAAGGACTCATTAGAAGCTGTTCTCTGAATAGAATAGCCCAAAAGTAGTCTTGCTAGCTCCGTACCTACTCCACCATATCCACTCACCAAACCCTAGCATTTCTTATAAGGACGATTTATTACGGTAGTAGAGATCTCTCATCCTTTCCTTCATTCACTCTTTCCTTCTTCTATTTCCTGCTTCTTTTCTTCGATTCTTCTGTCCTTCTTTTATATATCTGTTTATTTACGAGCACTTAACAAATCTTATTTTCAAGTTTTATACTCTTTTCAAACTCTAGCGACTACTCATTCTTATACGACTACTCATTCTCATAAACTACTTCCAACAACGATGCAAATTTTCACTCTTCCCATATGGATTCTCATCCTAAGCGCTACATTATCCACAGCCGCTACTCTTCCTACTCAACCCAATGCCATCGCACTTGCCGCGTACCCAGCCCAGATCACCGCCAGAAACGTCGCCGAGAACGGGACCGCCGTCCCGATCGCCACGCCGTCGGTTCTACTTCGTCGCACATTTTGGCCAGGTCGGCCAGACTTTCTAGCAGGGAATAGGTTGGCATATAAGCAGGCTCAGGTGAATAAGAAGAAGAAGGCCTCTGACGATGCCACAGCATTGGAGGACGAAGCCTATCGTTTCTATGTCTCAGGTACCTATACCAGGGAAGATAAGGATGTTATAGAAATGTGGCTGGCAAACAGGGAGGATAAGGCTAATGCGTTGAGGGCCAAGTACACTGCTGCACAGCGAAGGTTTCAGAGAGCCCAGAAGAAGGCTAAGAAGAAGGCGGAGAAGGCTAAAAAGAAGGCTGCGAACAAGTCCAAGGGCAAAGGGTCCGAGGTTCTGAGCCGCCCTACCGTTTGGCCAGGCTTTCTGGGGGGAGGGGATACAGTGGCAAATAGGGAGGCTGAGGCTGCTAAGAAAGCCCAGGCCTATGAAGATTACCAGAAAAAAGTGTCGGAAGCCTATTATGCGTGGCGGAAAGCTAGCGACAAAGATAAGTATGCCAAATATAAGACGTATATGGACATTGACAATGTCGCCAATAAGCTATGGCAGAAGCAATTAGCTGCACAGTACAAGCTCCAGAAAGCCCAGCAGAAGGCTAAGAAGAAGGCTGCGAAGAAGGCTAAGAAGAAGGCTGCGAAGTCCAAGGGCAAAAGGTCGGAGGTTCTACTTCGTCGCACATTCTGGCCAGGTCGACCAAATCTTCTAGGAGGGGATAGGATAGCATATAAAGAGGCTAAGATGTCTCATACCCGTGCACCCGGGGCATCCGCCTACCCTAGTTAACCGCCTACTACTACTTAGCTACTATAATTTATTATAACAACTACCTTGAAAAATGTTATTCGGTAGCTTAAATTATAGCTTATTTACTCCTCTATACTTTCTATTAGTTACTTTTTTTATTTTAGGTCTACTAAGATTTAATTTCTACCTTCTAATAGAAGTAATCTATGACGGTTCTGACCGTCACGTGCTATCTCAGCCTTGACTATCGTGGCTTGGCATCACACCTTGTATTTAGACTCGAGCTCCCTCGAGCTCTCCTCTTCTCTTTAGCTTAGAATCTTCGAATAAGACAGTTCTACGATTCTATAACCTATACCTTGGACGCCTATAGGCAACATATCGTACGTGTCGTTACACTTACCTCTATACTTTTCTACTATATATAATAGGCTTCTACTTATTTATATTCAGTATTTTAATAGGCTATAGTAAACTTAGTTGCCTGTCACGAATCACGTGTTCACGTGATACTTGTTATAATAAGAGGCGTAACCCTCGACAGGCACATCTAGGTTTCTTATAGTAAATAGGGATCGCTTAGGATGTGTGTGTGTGTGTGTGTGTGTCTATTTAACGTCTTAGCGGGCACGTGTGTGACACGTGTCCTTTAGTCCCCGTTGGGGCAAAAGACGCCAGGGGGGGTAGGCCCCTGGTTTCCTGTCTAGCTAGCTAGTTTACATGAGTTTAAAGACTATAGCGGGGTTTACATTTTCGCTATAGCTGTCGTTTTGTCCGCTTAAGGAAGTGAAATAGTAGTACTGCCCACCCTTTGTAGTATGATCCCCTAGCCCGTGATCCTTGCCCCTGTTCGCTATAACCACCGCCTCTAAATGTATATTAAGGAAAGACAAAAGAAAGACAGATACAAGGAAAGGAAATAGTAGTTTATAGAGACAGAAAGCCTATGTTAGTCTAGAGCGTTAGCCCTTTGCGCATGTAGGATACACACCTCTTGATAAAACCTAGAATCTAAGAACCACCTTGCTAGTTTGGTAGAGCCTTGGGTAGTTCCAAGTAGCCAGGGAATTGCGATTGAGGGCCGTCCTTTGTAAAGCTTCCAGCAGTTTAATTGTAGGCAGAAGTAAAAATGAAGCGGGGATTTCCTTCTACCACAAGAACAGGTAAGTAGAGCGTCTTTATGGTGGAATCGTATGTGGTAGTTTACAAAGTCTCTATGTTAAGAGCGGGCTACAAGGATCCGCCCAAGTGCTCCTCGGTCTATTGAGAGCAAGTCCTTGTTCTTGTTATATAAGATCCCTAGGTCTAGGTAGTGATACGGTGCTGTGATGTACCAGAGTTTTACTATTGCCCTAGTAGCCTCTGTTTTTGCTAACCGTTTAAGAGAGGCTAGTGTACAGGTGCTATCTAGAGAGGCTAGTAGGCTAGCCCCCTCTTTAGTAGTACTGTCAGCGGCCTCATTTCCTAGTACATTTGTATAGCCTAGGACCCATCGGACCTTAAGTTCTCCTGGTGCTACGTGTACTAGCTTTGTACGAAGGGGCCACTTACGCGCGACCTCCTTGAACTCGTCGAAGGCCTATTGCGATGAACTAATAGAGTCGCCTAATAGTCGCTTAGCTACTTCAAGGTTATCGAGAAACACCCAGAGGTCTGTCGAGAACCTTGTAGTCGGAGTAGCTAGAGCAGCTTGTACACTACGTAGGGCTACAATAGCTTCAGCGTCGTAGACTTCTGCATTCCGGCCTAGCGAGAAGGCTTTATAGGCAGTCTGTCGTCCTCCCTGGTAGATTACGTAGCCGCCACCAGTCGAGCCGTCCTCAGCTTCTTGCTTTAAGCCGTTAGAAAATACCTAAAAGTCTCCTAGAGGGATGGAGGGCAGGAACTCTTTAAAGTCTTCTACGGCCTATTCTTTTGTCCGCCCAAGGGGGCCATAGACCCGCTTTTCGACTTTGTCGTTTGGCTCTTAGATCCTCTAGGGTAGGAGGGCAATAGGATCTACTATCTCGTGTTTTAGCAGGGCTAGAATAGCCCTTGCAAACCGGGACAACTGGCGCCCTGTCTGTATCACCTAAGCAGCTCGTTTGCGGAGAGGGTATCGCGGGTCAAGGCGGGCTGTACGAGCTGCAAAGGCCTGGGTAGACTAGTTAAGTGCAACCTCGGGAGGGGTAATGTAAGCCTCTTTAAGTAGAGCTGCAGTCTAGGTCGTGCGGTATACTAGGAGAATAGCTCTTACGCCGCTATATGCCACTTTCTCTAGGAGCTTAATATAAGAGTTAACGCGGTTTGACGTCCTTTTGTTGTTGCTAGTACGGAAGCGGCCAGGCCACCAAGTCTCAGCTGTAAAGTAGCCCTTCTTTAGAACACAAGCAGTAAAGGCCCGCTGAAGAAGAATAGGGGGTACGCCTCTAGTTATCTTGCTAAGTGACCTAAGAGCATTGCTTACTACTAGGGCTTTTGCTACAAGGGTTCTAACATAACTTTTAAAGTCAAGCTTTCGATTATAGAAGACTCCTAGCCACCTTAGAGAGCCTGTAACCGGCTATACATAGTAAGAGCAGGCAGTAACGGACAGGTCCTGGTCTGCTAGAGGCTTCCGGCCTCGGGTAAAGTGAAGGAGCTCTGACTTTGCTGGGTCAAAGGTAATGCCCTCTACTTCGCCCTAGTCTAGGATCTCCTACAGGTCCTTCTATAGGGATATACAGTTAGCTTAACTACTCTGGGAAATTGCAAGTAAGCTAATATCATCTGTATAGCCGAACCTTTTTATAGGGCGGCCTAGCCAGAATACTGGCGCAATGTAAAGTATGAAGAGGATTGGCGAGATAGGCGAGCCTTGAGGGAGGCCGCATGTAACGCTTGTAAGCGGACCTGTCTCCCTATCTAGGCGTATCTAGACAGCTCTGTTAGTTACAAAGGACTTAACCTAGCGGACAAGGTGATCTGGCCACCCCTGCTCGCGGAGTCTACGAACAAGCCTCCCTAGTAAGACTCTATCAAAGGCCCCCTTAACGTCTACTATTAAAAGGGAGGCTTTCAGGTTACTGTTCAGAGCCTGCTTAACGTTATAGGTGAGACATGTTATTAGGTCTACTAAGGACTGTAGTAGGAGAGCTCTAAACTACTAGGTCGCTAGTACTCTATAAGTGATTACGAGCTAGGACATCTTTTTCGCTAGGAGCCTCTCAAGCCCCTTCCCTAGAACTAATAATAAAGCAATTAGTCTATATACCCTTAGGGACGAGCGATTAGACTTATTTAGTTTTAGGATAATTGCTAGGATTGCACTCTGAAAAGAGGCCGGGCAGTATCTGCTGCCTAGGTAGTACTAGAAGAGAGTTAGAACGTAGTAAGATATCTATGGCTATACTAGCTGAAGAATTCTAGTAGGAATTTCGTCAATTCCTAGGGCTGTATTCCTAGTATTAAGCATAGCTCTTTAAACGTCCTGAGCTGTGATTGGCGGAAAGGGGATCTCACGGACCGGGGCGACAGGGGCGTTAAAAGGGATATCTCCTACTTCGGCTATGTTACTTAGTAAGTTTCGTACAAGAATATCCCTCTTGTCCTTAATATCTACTACCGGCTTAGTAGTTGGGTTTAGCGGGTCTATAAAGGGGGGGCTTCTATAACTGCCGGTTGATTAATACTACTTCGTTATCCTAAAGACGTCCTTTGGTTTAGTTATAGAGTCGAGTTACTCCTCCCAATAGCGACGCTTAGCCCTTCTAACTATATTCCTAAGGTCGCGTTGAGAAGCATCTGTACTATGTTGATTCCTCCTTTGAAGTGCCTCTTTGCAGTCAGTATTCCACCATGGTTGGCCTGATCCTACTCCAAGGGTTCGTCTAGCCGAGCCTCTGTATACAGTGCTAATAGCCTCTACTAGACCTGCTATAAAATTGTCTAGGTCTAGGGCTGTGTAGCCTTCTATAAGCTGGGGCAGCATAGAACAATTCTCGGCTAGCAGGGATGTAAACAGCTCCTGGTCAAGGGTGTCTAGCCGAAGCCTACGGGTAGCCTTAGCTAGCCGGGTATCCTAGTAAATAGATGTGAGCAGCGAAGAATGATCGGACGAAGCGTCTAGGTGATCTGCAATAGTAGTAGTAGCAAAGGCGTTACTAGTAATAAACGCAAGGTCTAGAACATTGCCTCTACTATACGTGCTAACTCCTACTTCTGAGGTAAGCGCGAAGCCGTTAGAGTCAAGCTAGTCGACTAGTGGTACAGCTATTGTGGAGGGCAGAGGGTGGGTTAGGTCCTATCTAGGGTAGTAGGTATTAAAGTCACCTACAAGAAAGGCGTTCTTAAGAGTACTCCTTAGGAGGCTAATAAGCGCCTGAACAGTCGCCCCTGCCCTGGCAGACCCTGGAGGGGCGTTATATATGTTGCCGATTGTAAGTATAGAGGAGTCCTGGCCTTGAATCTAAAGAAAAACCATATCACTAGTTAGAAAGGGTCGTAGCTAGTTTGCTTGAATCCCTGTCCCTTTTCGTACATATAACATTACTCTTGGGCGTTCTGTCTAGTCGTCGGATGGCGTAAAAGACTCGTACATAGGGTGTGTTTTAGTAATCTGTCGGGAGTGGTCCGAGAAAATATATAGCTCTTGAATAAGAATAAAATCAATGAAATCGTCGTTTGCAATAGAGAGTGCAAGCTTATGTAAGGTGGCCCCTCTGCCTACGTTAACTTGTAGTATAGACAGGGGTAGGGCTGGGCTCCTACAGGCGTGTGGCATTAAGGGTAGGAGAGCGAGGGCTTGTAGAGCTGCCGTAGCGAGCCATAAGAGGGGTAGATAGGGGTCTGATCTGTCGATTGGTAGATGGGGTCTATGGGATGACTACCTTAGTTGTCATAGCTACGTCGGTTGGGGGGGGTCTTGTGCAGCTAAGTGCCTCTAACGCCCGCTTTGCCTTGAAAGTAGTAATAATTGCTTCTCTCTAGGACTTAGTTTTTAGGCCACTCTTTATTAGACGTAGGGGGCATTAGTGGAAATCTGCCGAGTGAGGCCCTCTACAGTGTAGGCACCTGGCGGGGCAAGTATAAGGGCTAGTAGTAGCGCACATAGTCTTGTGGTTGGTCTCAAGGTGTTTAGTAGACCCGCAGAGCCGGCAACGCTACTCCTTTGAGCAGGTTCGGGTATTATACCACTGGTAGCATCTTGTACACTACGTGATTCTTGTACAAGGCGGGAGGAGTTTAGTAGTAACTAGTATACCTAGGATTCGTAGGTTCCTACCTAGCTCCTAGTAATCGACTGAGGGGAAGTGGACTATCTAGTTTGTTATATATTAGTTATCGTTCTACCTAGCTTTTGACTCCGAAGCGTGGATAGGCTGCTGTCCTATGTAGTCTAGGATTGTTTCAAAGAGGACAGCCTCTGTAACTCTACTATTAGTAAGGGAACCCTCGTTAGTGTAGTTTCGGACTAAGCGTGGAACCCCAGACAGCCTATATGTGGTCTAGGCAGTCCGCATTTCGACTATACAATCTGTCAAATAAGCTCTAATGTCGTCTGATCGTAGAGCGAGCTTTTGTAGGGACTCTATAGACCCTGTACAGAGCGCGTAGCCGGACTTAGTCTCGAGGACCTCCTTAAGAAGGCTTGAGTCGGTCCCTAGGTTTCTCTTAAGGCCTGAGAGGATAGCAAAGGAGCCTGCTTTACGGGCATAGTGGTCCTGAGGGAGTCGTATAAACAGGCGTGTTTCTGGCCTAGGGGAGTCTGACTTGTTCCTATGTGCAGGCTTGCCTGCGTTGCCAAGGGCCTGTCTAATAGGGGGGTTGACAATATCAGGGGAAGCGGAGGCTACTGCTGCGTATAAGGCGTGGCTAGCTAGTAGAGGGGGGGCTGTTGGGGCGCTGGGAGCCTGGTTTAGTAGGCGTAAGGAGCTAGGCGTGGAGCTGGGCGTGGAACTAGGCGAAGGGCTATTTCTACGTAGTATAGTACCCTTGATATATACTTCGAAGTGCTTGTTTACAACTTCGGTAATTTCTTTACATAGTATATTAAGGGGTTTGCGAAGCTTTAGGGGAAGCTTACAGACATCCTCAGATTAGCTATAGTCGTCCCAGAGAGCCGCGATAGGGCTATAGATTCGTCGGGCTTCTTCTGTACGTGTAGTAGCTACAGAGATAATATTCTAGAGCTAGGAGGACATAGTAACATTTGGGGGTATGGCTACTAGAGGTGTTAATAGAGCCATTTCTAGTCCTTTGTCGCGTCCGCGCTAGACGCAGCGGCGCTAGGCAGGGTGTTTTGAGGTCAGAAATCAGTCTTAGAGGGTTCAGTAGTATAGATAACGCGTTAATATCACGCGATTTACTACTTCGATTTTTTGTGTATAGTTGGAGGAGGGGGAGTTGGTGGTGATCGCTTAGGATAGCTAAGCGATCCAAGGATTTCCATTAGGTACGGTCACGTGATCATTAGAGCTTGTAGGAGTTTTGTATAGAGCTTTTAGAGCCTCGCATAGAGCTTTTAGAGCTTTATATAGAGCTTTGGATCTTGGGATCTAAAAGAGGACGAAGGTTCTATATAAGACTAGTACGTCTACTATTAGTTAGGAGCTTCGTACTTAACTTAGTTTATTAATCTTATTATATTATTTAATATCTTTAATATAAGTAACGAGTTTACTTCTAAGTAAATAACCCGACAGTCTTCTTCTTATCCTAGTATACTAACTAGCGAACACCTAGCTAAGTTTAGTTAGCTAGTTTAAGTATTCGTTATACTTTGAGCACCTACTTTAAGTCGAAACTATTACGATAGCTCCTACTATTCCGCTAGTAGTAGGACCGGCCACTAGCCCTAAGGCTAGCCGAGTCAATTTCCCAGGGACCAGTGGAGGGACTTCTACAATAAACATTAATACTCCTTAGTCGAAAGACGTTAGTAACGACGACGACGACAATAGCGACAGTATACTAGATATACCTGACCTGTTAGGGTTAGGGTTAGGGTTAGGGTTAGGGTTAGGGTTAGGGTTAGGGTTAGGGTTAGGGTTAGGGTTAGGGTTAGGGTTAGGGTTAGGGTTAGGGTTAGGGTTAGGGTTAGGGTTAGG
>UNPT01000366.1:0-53004 GCA_900536445.1 Hymenoscyphus occultus
GTGCTTTGTAGTTATAAAGTACTTAAGATTCTAGTGGTCTATAATAACGGAAATAGGGTATTCGACGCTAGCTAGCTCGGCTCGCTAGGATTCAAAGGCTCGTACAATTATAAGAAGCTCCTTATCGCAGATCTTATAATTATATTTAGCGGGGTTAAATACCCTAGATATAAACGCTATAGGATATAAAACACTATTAAAATACTAAGAGAGTATTGCTGTAGATACAAAGTCCGAAGAATCGTATTCTAAAACTACTTCTTTAGTATAATCAAAGTATCGAAGAATAGGGGCTGAAATAAAGGCTCGCTTAAGCGTCTAGAACGCATGCTCGTAATCCGAATCCTAGGACCAAGACACTCCCTATATAGAGAGAAAATTAAGGGGCTTAATAGTATACGAAAAGTCCTTAATAAAGCGACGGTAAAAGTTCGAAAACCCTAGAAAAGCTTACAAGTCCTTAAGATTAGATAGCGTCTACTAATTAATAACTATAGAGACTTTCTCTAGATCTATCTGTATACTATCGGTGTTAATTATTATACTAAGATACCTAACTTCCTAGACTTTAAAATCACACTTCTTTATATCTAAATATAGGCCGGCTGATTATAGAGCATCGAGTACTTAATAGACGTGCTCGCGGTGAGATTTTAGTTTATTAGAATAGACTAGTATATTGTCTAGAAAAGTAGTATAAAACATGTCCAAAAATGGACGGAGGACTTCGTTAATCCGAGCCTAAAAAGTAGTAGGTGCGTTAGTAAGACCGAAGGGCACAACAAGGGATTCGAATAAGCTATATCGAGTATTAAAGGTAGTAAGCTATTCGTCTCCCTCTTTCATCCTAATACAATTGAATACAACAATTACATTAAGCTTCGTAAAGTATCGAGCTTTGCTTAGGCGCTGAAGAGTCTCCTGGATTAGTAGAATAGGATACCGATTCTTAATTATAATATTATTTAAAAGTCGATAATCTACGCAAAAGCGGAGACCGCCGCTAGGCTTCTTTGTAAATAAAACTAGTAATACGGCAGGAGAAGTGCTTGTACAAATAAAGCCCTTGTCTAACAATTCCTTAAGATACTTTCTTAAAATAAGAAGTTCTAGTTTAGATATATTATATAACTTGTTATAAGGCGGGGTCTTGTCTAGCTTTAATTTAATATAGAGATCGTAATCCCGATATAGTAGTAGGATATTAGCTACGTCTCTATTAAAAAGTAGTAGGTAACGGTAGTAGTATTAAGGCAAAAGAGAAGTAGGATTAACTATTAATTTTGGTTATAAAGCGATTTCTACGTCTTCTATTAATACGCTACGTAAATAGAGCTCCGAGGCTCTCTGTTGTCGAGTTCTAGGGATAGTTAAATTAGGTAAGGGAGAAAAAGACTCCTCCTCTTTTAAAATACGCTTTATCCGCTAAGGGCTATCTAAGCTATCGTTTAGACGAATCTAATAAGATTCCTTAACTAAAGAGCTAACTAAATCTATCCTAGATCTCTCTAAATACTAGTTAATTTCAAAGAGAGACAAAGAGAACACCTCGACTCTATAAGTCTTCGTAAGCTTATAGAAAGCGGTAGCGCCTACTTTCCGCGGTAGTAGTGTTCGCACCTCTTCCCTTATATAAGTAACTTATATAGTATCTAGGCGCTATAGTATATAGTAGGCCTTGTAAAATCTAGAGTAAAAGTTAATAACTTGTCCTATCTAGTCTACGTTCGGGTTATAAAGAGCTAGCTATAGTTGTCCTAGAATAATATCGTAGGATACTAGTATAGTAACGTAAAACCGTTACTAACATTCGATATACTTACTAATAATCAAATCTAAAGTAATAGTATATATAATAGCACCTGTAATAGAAGGCCGTCTATCTATAATACGAAGACTTTGTGGTCGAGCGAGTAGTTCTAAAACAAATCTATTTCGTTACGCGTAGGCGGAATCGATAAAGTATTAAGCTCAAGTACCAGAATTAAGTATATAATAAGTAGTAGAAGTAGTATATAGATTATTAGTATTCTTAAGATCCTTGTGAACTACCTTACAAGGGACTTCTATAACGTTTTTTTGCCTTTCCTTAAGTAAAGAGAGCCTTAATATCTTATTCCTTTTACGTCCCTAATAGCGACTATCGCTAGAGACTATACTTTTTCTGCCTTATCCTTCTTCGCTTTCGCCTCCTTAGCCTTCTCTAACTTAGGACAAGGAGTCTTTAAGTTATAGTTAGGAGAATCACAATAAAAGTATAAGCTATACTTTATTTGATATTCCTTCCGAGCCTTCTTCTCCTCTAACGTAACCGCGCGCTTCTTATCTTTAATATCCTTCTTAGTCTAAACTACCTTGCTACTAATCTTTAGAGCGTCTAAATCCATAGGATCACAACTAGAGTCCGCCGTAGAAACAGGAGCCGAAGTAGGCGGAGGAATAATAGGTTATAGAGGACTACTAGTAGACTTCTCATAAAGAAAATTCTTACTAAAAACGCGGCGGTAGACATGGTCGGTATCTTGTACAAGGGTAGCTAAATTCGTAAGAGGGAGTTTGTCGTTATAGAGAGGGTTCTACAAGACGCGATTAGTGTTACGGAGTTGGAGGAAATAGGGTCAGATCACGTGTAGCATAGCATGTGCATGCTACGAGGAATCCTGTATATAAGCTCCTGTTCCTCTAGAACTCTCTTCTCTCCTTACTTAGTTGTTCGCTCTTTATAGCAGTGTTCGGTTTAACTCAGTATTTATTATAGCAAGCAGTGGTTCACTCCACACGTTCACAATTAGTAACCCTAGAATCTAGAGTATTTTGTAAAAGGGTATAAGCTTCGTATCCTTAAGAGTTTAATACTATATAGAGGGATAAGAAGTTAGTAAGGAACTCGTTAGTTCTTATATTATCTTATTAAAGTTTGCAGAGCTTGTTAAAGGCATTACTACGTGAATAGGGATTACTAAAGGTATTACTTAAGGTAGTAAAGATATCGTTAACAGATTACAAAGCCGGACTATACTCTCTAAGTTCGTTAATAAAAGGGTTAATATACTTGTGTGCTTCGCCTTCCAAAGTGCTTAAAACGTAGTTTATACGGTTAGTCTTATTAGTCTACTAATCCCGATTCTACTAAAGCTTGATTATTATACTAATAAGATAGCTACGAAGGTTAGAGGGAGATCGAAGCTTGCTACCGAATTTAATAGGATCAGGATATACCAAGGAACGCGCAACGTAGACTTATTATTGTTATAAGGTATTCACTAGTAGGGGTATAGGAGCAACTAGAGCTGTTTAAGTAGTAGTTCGAAGCTTACTGTTCTGTTTCTAGAGTATAACGAATCAATTGTAGAGTTACGTATACTTATTCTAGAGTTTCTAGGTATCTTCCTTTACTTCCTCTTCGTCTCGAAGGGCCTCTGTATATACTTGTCTAGATGTTTCCAAACCCTCGACGATGCCCTTAAATATTTATTAGAATACTTAAGGGTTTCGGGTCGCGGCTTAGGAGAGTGTCTACGGGTTATTATAGTAATAGTAAAGGTTATTAGTATTAAAGTGTTCTGGTTAAGATTAAGGTTAAGGTTAAGGGTCTAGTAGATTATTCCAAGGTACGAATCCGCTAGGTAGTTATAGATTTTAGTCTCTAGCCCAGCCCTCGAAGCCTGTACTAAAAGCTTAGTTATATAACGACACGTACGATATGTTGCCCGTGGGCGTCCAAGGTGTATGTTATGGAATCGTAGAACTGTCTATTCGAAGATTCTAAGCTGAAGAGAAGAGGAGAGCTCGAGGGAGCTCGAGTCTAAATACATAGTGTGGGTCGCTAAACGACGCCACGTGATATAAGTGGCACGTGATGGTCAGAACTGTTACATTACCCCCCCCCCCCTCCGAAAAAAGCTTGTCCTTAAGCTTGTAGGTATCTCTATATTATTGTCCAATTCCTTATACGAATCTAATCTATCCTCCCAAGCCTTAACCTATTCCTATAGTCGACGCGGGGGTCCTAGCTCTATAGGACATCGCAAGTGGAAGCTTCTAAGTTTGTGTAGCGAGTACTTAAAGTCTGATGCCGGGTACTATTCTAGGTCCTCGTCATGCCCCACCTATTTAGCTCTATAATACAGTATGTTTCTTGTCTTTTTTACTACAATTAGCTATTCTACTTCCTACTCCTCGTTATCTGTAATCTATATCGGTGGCGGTAGCTTATTTACTTGTCCTGGCAGAGGGTCGTCTAAGGCTTTTCGTAGGCGGTCTGTTAAGAATACAGGGTGTATTTTCATGGATGCTAGCAGCTTGACCTTATAGGAGTGTCCTACTTTCTTAATCACTTCGTATAGACCTGCTATTTGGTGGTCTAACTTATGACTCGGGCGCTCTGTCTTCCAGTTCTTTGTAGATACCTAGACCTTATCCCCTACGTCGAAGTCTACTTCACGTCTATATAGGTCTATATCCCTTTGTTTCTTGTCTTGCGCTTCCTTCATGATTTTACGCGCTACTTCCCATGCTTCTTAAAGCTTCTTAACCACTCGCTGTGCTTCTTCTTGATTTAGCTTCTCCTTTACTATAGCCGCGTCTAGCGTATCCCAGTCAAAAGAGGTGCGAGGGGGGTAGGCATTAAGGAGCTCCAATGGCGACATCCCAATGCTCTCGTGGGGTAGCGTCAGCTAGGCGTAGTCTATAATAGGTAGGAGTTCAGACCAGTTGTCCTAATAGTAGTTGACAAACGGGCGTAGGCGCTAATCAAGATACTAATTTATAATCTCTGTCTGTCCGTCTGTTTGGGGGTAGAAAGCTATAGAGAGTTTAATCTGGATCCCTAGTATACGACAGAACTCGTTCTAGAAGTTAGAGATAAACTAAGGTCCTTAGTTAGACACAATTGTCTGTAGCGCTCTACGATGTTAATAGACATACGATATGTAAAGCTAGGCCATGTCCTTAGTAGTTATAGTCTTGTAACAAGGAACAGAGGTGCTTTACTTACTTAGACGGTCAACCGCTATAAATACTGCGTCGTACCCGTGTTTGTCTCTTGGCATTAACTTAAAATCTATACTAATATACTATCTAGGCCGGTCCGGGACTGGTAGCGGGTATAGGAGTCCTGGTGTTCGGTCTCGAGGCACGTAAGCTCGCCTATAAGCGTAGTAGTTACGGATATACTAGGCTACGTCTTAGGGAAGTCCTTTCTAGTAGTACTTCTGACTAAGGATTCGAGCTGTCTTTGCTTTACCCGGGTGTGCTAAGGAGATCTGGTCGTAAGCTTCTCGAATTAGATCAGCTACTAGGGTGTCTTATATAAGAACTACTAGTCGTCCTTGGAAAAGGAGTAGTCCGTTGTCTAGCTAGAAGTCACCTAGCTAGTCCTCTGCTTGCTTTCGTAGAGCGACAAGTGATTCTGCTAAACGATTGGCTATTAAGATTCGCTCTACTAATTAACTCGGCTCGCGCATCGCTTCGTCTAAGGGAGCGAGCTCTAGGCTATTGTTCTCTAGGATCGCTAGGTTAAGTTGTTCTGGCTATAGCAAGGCCTTAGTATAGATAAATGCTTTAAGCTCGTCCTAGGGACCGACATCTTGCTCTCTTTGTAATAAAGTATCTGCTTACGTATTGTCCTTGCCTGCCTAGTACATGATTATAAAGGAATATTGAGAGAGTAATTCAGCCCACCTAGCCTAGCGGCTAGTAAGCTACTTAGTAGTCATGAAATACTCAAGTGCTTTGTAATCTGTGTACACCTTAAACCGAGAAGGCGTGCTTTGTAGTTTAGGACGCCAGTAGCCTAGGGAGCGTACAATAGCTAGCATTTCCTTGTCGTGGATCTCGTAATTGTATTCGGCGGGAGCTATAGTCTTTGAAAAGTAGCCTATAGGATACTATTTACTATCAGGGTGTAGTTAAGAGAGGATACCAGCTACTACTCTATTAGATATATCTATTTCTAGCTTGTATTCTAGCGTAGGATCGTAGTGTCGTAGAAGAGGGGACGAGACAAGACGTCGCTTAAGTTCCTGAAAGGCTTGCTAGTACGGCTCGTCAAAAATAAAGGGAGTTATAGCTTTTATTAATCGCGTAAGTAGCTTAGCGATAATGCCGTAGTCTCGGATAAAGCGTCTATAGAAGTTGTAAAAGCCAAGGAAAGACTAGACTCCCTTAACTATACTTAGCTCTTTCTACTCGTGGATTATAGACACCTTGTCAGGGTCTACTTTAATGCCGTTAGTACTTACTATAAAGCTAAGGTACTTAGTACGAGTAACGCTAAATTCGTACTTCTTGATATCTACTTGTAGGCTAGCATCACGGAGTCTCTAGAGGACCTTTTGTACGTATTCGTTATGCTAAAGAGGGTTGTCGGAGTAAATAAGGATGTCGTCCAAGTAGGTAGTACAAAAGTCGTCTAGGTAGTCGAATAGCACGTTATTTATATAGCGCTAGTACGTTACAGGACCATTTGTAAGACCAAAAGGGAGTACTTTGCACTTATACGAGCCATACCTAGTACGGAAAGTCGTTAGGTCTTCGGCGTCTGGGTGTATCCGGATACGGTGAAAAGCCTAGCGAATATCAAGTTTTGTGAACATCTTTATACTAGCTAGGCGAGCGAGGGTTTCGTTAATTAATAGTAAGGGATACCGATCCTTGCGGGTAAGAGCATTAAGCCTGCGGAAATCGATACAGAAGCGTAGACTACCATTTAGTTTGCGTACAAAGAGAGTAGGTAAGGCAAAGGGGGCTTGGCTTAACTTAATAAAGCCCTTGTCTAGGTTCTTAACTATATACTACTTAATCGCTTTGAGCTCATCTACTAACTAATG
This sequence comes from Hymenoscyphus occultus, assembly GCA_900536445.1. NCBI lineage: Eukaryota > Fungi > Ascomycota > Leotiomycetes > Helotiales > Helotiaceae > Hymenoscyphus > Hymenoscyphus occultus. The sequence goes on from UNPT01000366.1 coordinate 6,831, forward strand.
ATAAAGGGGGCTATATCTAAGGGTGTTTGGAGCTTCTAACTGTATACGGTGGTCGTACTAGCGGTGAGGCGGGAGCTTGTCTAATACTACCTTTGAGAACACGTCCTCGTACGAGCTGTACCGTATAGGCAGCTTGTCCTTGATCTCCTGGATAGTCGCTTAGTCGTTATCTCTAAGAGTCTCTTTGTCTTAGATTGTTCTATCTAACTTATATAGGCTAGTTAGAAAGAACTTATTCTCTTTCTGTCGTAGGTAAAAGTGGAATCCGTTTGTACTAATATGAGCGATGTCTACCGAAGGCAGGGGTTGCTAGACTAGGGAGTCTAGAGAAGTAGGATATAGAAGTATATTCTCTAGTAAATTAAGCTCCTACTATATTCGACGTATCTTATCTCGTATGTCCTATTCGTGCTCCTGGCTAGTAATCGTCTTAATTTCGCCTATGTCCTAGCTCTTATACCCTAAGTCTTCTTCTAACAGAGTACTTAAATAAGGCGAGCATAGGCGAGGGAGAATAGCTCGGGGAGGCGTTGCTTGTTTACTATCCTAGCGTCGTACGTCCTCTTATCTTATAGTATATTCCCTTGCTAATACATCTCGCTAGTGGCTTGGCTAGCAGCGCTAAAGGCGTATATAGCTCCTAGGTAAACAGATCTCTTTCTAGAAAGTTAGTAAAGGTAGTTTATCGTTATTAGGCTACATAAGTCTTCCTTGTCCTAGATTAAGCTATATCTTAAAGTAAGCTATCTACTTAAGTCTAAGGATTATTTCGTAGTTCCTAAGGTCGAGTATATAGAAGGGGATATCTCTTTGCTAGTGTCTATCCACGGAGAGTTAAAGAGTTAGAATATAGGTAACAGATTTACTTAACTTGCCGTTAAACCCTTTTGTTATAATAGCGCGTACGAGTCTTTGTAGTTTTAGGTTAAAAAACTTAGCGATGTCTATAGCAAAAGCAGCGTCGATAAAAGCAAAGCTATTTGCTCTAGTGTTAATTAAGGCGTAGGTTATAATTACAATTCTATTATTTGCTAGAGTATATAGAACTATAAAGTACTTTCTACCTATTAATCGACTCAAATCAATCTTTTTAAGACTAAGAGTATACCCTAGGTAGGAGTCTTAACCTAGGGTTCCTCTTTTCCTGATTCGTATAAAGACTCTTCTTCTACTACTGATTCTCTTTCCTTAATTTCCTTAAAGTTAACTCTTTTCGGTTCTGTACAGGCAGCAGCAAAGTGTCCCTTCCTATAGCAGTTGTAGTAGAGAGGGTTTACGTCCGCGGGTACTAGGCGCTTTACTTCGCTATTGCGAGGGTTCTCGCTAGGGTCGCGAGAAGGGGCTAGGTACGTAGTACGAGAAGCGGAGCCTAGTACGTTCCCTAGAAATCGTGATATAGGTAGGATAGCGGGACTAGAAGTGGGGGCTAGCCGAGTGGGTCGAGTAGCGGACTTCTCTCGGTATGTTTTCTAACGCTCCTCCCTTACGACAATCCTCTTAAGCTCGGTATCCAAAGATAGGCAGTTGGCTAAAAGCTCTTGGTACGTGTCCAGGGTACGTAGCATAGGGGCTATACCTCTTTGGAGAGGGGTCGTTAGTCTGTCGTACAGATCTAAGCGAAGGCTTTCCCGAGCGATCTAGGCTTCGCTAGCTAGGTATAAGAACTAGGTCTGAAAATCTACAAATGTCTAGGATTTCTTTATAGTACAGTTATAATTGTATTCCTACTTAGCGTCTCTTACTCGATTTAGGTTAACAAAGATAGAGCTAAGGTAGTTGATTATCTCCTTTGCTGAGATAAATCGTATCTAAGAGTCCTTATCGATACGTAGCTAAAGGTGTTTCTAGGCGTCTCCTGTCGTACGATTAAAAACGTACAACATCTTGTCTTCCTCGTCTTGGAAGTAGTCTCCGTTGCTCCTAAATTTGCCTTGTATTTAGACCTTCTAGCCTAGGAAGGTAAGATCGGTTCTATTAGACAGGGGTTGCGGGTCCGGTAGTTTCTTTAAGTACTTATGGCTAGTACTCGGGCTTGACATTGTCGATTCTAGGGTTTGTTATTCCGTCGATCGTATAATATTTTAACGTGACGGTACAGCCGTCGGTTAGGCAGTAGTAGGGTTGCTAGCTAGCGGAAGGCGGGTAAGTAGCTGCCGCAGTAATTACTAGGTTATTAACTGGTCCTGAGTGAGGGCTCTAACTTACTCTTGTAATATGGCCGTATTAGAGCTCTTAGGGGCGTCGTTATAGTCGGATTTTGGCTAGTGCTCGAGCTGAGCCGCTAGTGAGTTGTCGTCGTTGTTTTGCTAAGTGGTACGCCCTTGGCTTCGGGTCGTAATTCTAGTTGTAACATTTGGGAGTGTCGCTCCTTAAGGGGGTTGTAATACTATATTGGCGGTTATAATTTAGTGTTTGTATATTTGCTAGGAGGAATGTTCGTCTCGTAGTAGTAGTATCTAGGACTCTCTAGTTACTAGATCTTCTCAAGTCCCTTTGAAAAGCTCTGCGGCTAGGCAAATAAGGATCGTAGGGTCCTTCTACCGCGACGGATAGACAGGAAGAGATATTCAGTAAAGCCTTCCTAGGCAGTGTAGTAGAGCTTAGAATAATGTAACGACACGTACAATATGTTGCCCGTAGGCGTCCAAGGTGTATGTTATAGAATCGTAGAACTGTCTATTCGAAGATTCTAAGCTGAGGAGAAGAGGAGAGCTCGAGGGAGCTCGAGTCTAAATACATAGTGTGGGTCGCTAAACGACGCCACGTGATATAAGTGGCACGTGATGGTCAGAATTGTCACAAGTTAGCTATAATAGAATACAACGACTATATCGATCGTATTAGTTCGTAAAAGGCGGACAATATGTTAGGGTAGGGTATTGATTAGATTGTCCGCAAGGAGAGAAGGAGAGAACTCCTCGCGTGGAACTAACTAAATAGCTACGGAATACCGAATACCCCTATTCACTTAAGCGAATCCATTCACTATAAAACTCGAAATCGAACCTTTACAATAATATAAAAACTAAGGTCTTTCTTATTATTTATTCTTCTTAAAGGTTAGTCTACTAGTTAATTATTTTATATTTTTAGCCTATTAAAAGTAATAGTCTACTATAACTAATAACTATTATCTTATTTTCTATTTATATATATATGTCACGGTTCTGACCATCACGTGCCACTTATATCACGTGGCGCCGCCTAGTCACCCACACCATGTACTTAGACTCGAGCTCTCTCGAGCTCTCCTCTTCTCCTCAGCTTAGAATCTTCGAATAAGACAGTTCTACGATTCCATAACATACACCTTGGACGCCCACGGGCAACATATCGTACGTGTCGTCACATTATTCTAAGCTCACCCACACTGCCTGGGAAGGCTTTACTGAATATCCCTTCCTGTCTATCCGTCGCGGTAGAAGGACCCTACGATCCTCATTTGCCCAGCCGCAGAGCTTTTCAAAGGGACTTGAGAAGATCTAGTGACTAGAGAGTCCTAGATACCGCCTTTTACCACGTTATACATCACTGAACGCAGCGGCGTTATATGTCCCTGAACGATGGCTACACCAACCCCCACCTTCAAATCACAACAACTCACGACCTCTCAATTGAGCAAGTCCTGAACCCTCCGAGCCTGTAGAGGCATAAGAATACTCCTCTTTTGAGACGACAGACACTCGAAACATCTGCCTGCTTGCTTTCCGACGTAGCAGATGCCTATATCGACAATACAATTCTTGAAACATCTGCCTGCCTGCTTTCCAACGTAGCAGATGCATCTATCGAAAAAGACAAACACACACGTACGATATGTTGCCCGTGGGCGTCCAAGGTGTAGGTTATGGAATCGTAGAACTGTCTATTCGAAGATTCTAAGCTGAAGAGAAGAGGAGAGCTCGAGGGAGCTCGAGTCTAAATACAAGGTGTGATGCTGTCTATTCGAAGATTCTAAGCTGAAGAGAAGAGGAGAGCTCGGGGGAGCTCGAGTCTAAATACAAGGTGTGATGCCAAGCCACGCTAGTCAAGGCTGAGATAGCACGTGACGGTCAGAACCGTTACACTACCTATATACTCTTCTATTAACCTAGAGTATAGAGAGCTATTATACTATAATTCTACTTTATTTTCTACCTTCTACTCGGTTTTTATCTATATATAATATATTTATATATAATATTAGTTTCCTTTACTTATTATTACTATAATATTCTCTTATTATAAAGCCTATCCGATTTATTTATAGAGGAGTATTATATTTTAGTATAAATATAGGACGCCTACTTCTTTAGCGCCTTATACTCGTTCCCTTTCTACGCTACCTCTTTTCCTCTCGACCCTTTAAGGTATTTCTCCTAATAGATCGCTTATTCGTTCGGTATATTTACTTAGTTTAGAAGGTTTATAGATGCCTATTATTACTTCGATTTTTCGTTAAAATTACTATATATAGTTATAAAAACTCTATAATCTAGCCTTACCGCTAGCTTCTATCGTACTACTACTACTATAATAACCCTAGAATCCTAATTCCCCCTCTTACACTTAATCTTAGCTCTAGAATAGTAAAATTCTAGGTTCGTAGGATATACTACGTATAGGTGTTGAGCTATCGTATCCCTATTAGATTTAGTATTATAATACTAGAACTCTAAAAGGTAATTAGTATATATAGTAACTAGTATAATATAAACTGGTCATATAACCATGCTTTATTATTCTCTATCCCCTTCTCGCTATTACTGTCGCTGCCGCAAAGTAGTATCGTAAAGAAATAGAACAGAAAGTAGGAGGGGAAAAGTAAGGAAAATATTTTAGTGCGTATTACTTATTTTTAGCGGCCAATGCTACCTTCGTACAGAGGCTAGCAGCGTTCGTGTAGCGCTAATAATTGTTTGCTACTTGTCTGTCCTTAATCTCCATCTTTCCCCCCCTCTCTCTTCTAAACAACATACTAACGTATCAACCCTGTTCGATAGTGAGGATAGGACAATAAGGGTAGTGAAGTTAAGTGATCTCCTCAAGTCTTTTTTCTTTCATTAATACTGTTCTCTGTGTTGGGTTGGTTGGATGTTAGCTTGTTGGTTCTTATAACCACTAACTGTACACTAATTTACCAACAGCTGACTAGTGGTACAAAAGCTATTTTCTTTGTGTGAAATTGGTATGTAATCTTGGACTCGCTTAGCTGTTTTTTTATCTGCTATTAACTTCTTCCTACTTCAAATCTTATAAGTGCCTGATACCATCGGACTATTATTAACCTTAGAAAATATGTTAGCTAACCTAAAAATCATCTTCTAGGATAATGAAATGTAAACTTCATCAGACGGTAATAATAATAAGAACCCTACCCTAGTTCTTAAACGTCAACCCAATATGCTTGGTCTACCTAGTGTACAACTAATTCTAGAATCAAGTGTTAAAGATCCGTGTGCGCAAATTTCGGATGCGGGGGTTTCTGAGTCTCTAATTGGGTTGGTCGAGAATGAGATAGGTGAAGGTGGGAGGAAGGAGGGGGAAAGCAAGGAGAAGTCTTTAAAAGATTCGTTAAGTGATGAGTACGAACAGATGGCGGCGAAGAATGCTGTAAAGAAATTAGCGTCCAAATTTCGTGGCAAGGGTAAAGATAAACAGGAGAGTAAGTGAGATGTGATGATATGTATGGAGATGATTGTGGTATTGATTAGTACATATCTATCTTGTCAATCAATCAACGCAATCTAAGTTATCTCTCATCTTACTCAGTGACAAATGACTACTAGCCAACAAGCAATGACTGCGATTAGTTAGGTGAATTTGACATATTCATTTTATGTGGACCCCCGTGTATATATTTGGCTGTAATCATTCGCTTTACGTGATCTATTCTTCCATTCTTTGGTACTTCTTCCCTTTGGCTTACACGATTTAGCCTTGAGTCTGTCCCTGAAGCTGAAAATAATGCCTAGTTCCAGAAAAGTCTGTTTCTCAGAGCATAAACTCCAAAGTCCAGAAAAGAAAACGGTAGATATCACGACCCTTCCCTCAAGCGAAAATAAGACGGTGTTTTTAGATCTTGATCCTGATGGTATATGTGAATCTCCTAAGGAATTGAAGCCTGGGGAGAGAATCGAAGGTAGATTTTTGACCGTGAAGTCTACGAATGAGCGAGAGATGTCGGCTGGGGAAGGACCTGAGAATATAGCGGCTATCGAAACTTCAGTAACAAAAATAAACAAAGAGGATATCAAGCTTGTAACCCTTCAGCCGCCAGGTCCAGTTTCTGCAGGATATTCTATTAAACCAAAATCTCGTGAGAGAAACGAAGGGTGTAAAAGTATGGTGGGGCAGCTTAGGAATATTGGAAAGGAGTATGATAATGATCCTGCAATGAATGTGGGCAATGAGAAAACTAGTAGGGGAATTGACGATACAGAAGTTGGAAAAGGTAGGAAGGAGTCAGAGTAAGAGAAAATGGCGCCTATTGCGAAGAAAGTCGGTCGGGGGTGGCGAGACGAGATATTGATCTTGTTTTATTTGAGGGTTGGAAGGGAATTTATCCCCGGAACGTAGCAAGTATTGAAGTTATCGAAGAACCATAGCAATCCGCCGTCATTAGTAACTCCACTATTGAATACATATAAATCTCTCATTGATTGGAGCTGACCAGAACGTTTTGAAATTCGAAGGGGTCGCAAAGTAAGCCGCCTACAAAGCTCGTTATTTCGGTGGTTTGTTAACCAGTTTGTAGATTGAATTGCTCAAAAGGCTCTCTGGTATGGCAAGTAGAGCCTTTGAACATTTAGTCACTTGTGACTATTGGCTAACAACTAATGAGCTGAGTGAGAGTAATTCCTTTTGAAAATTCTGTTTGAGAAGTATATATATCGTTAAGGCTCCACCATTCATCTTTATTTCCCATATCCTATTCATTTTCCTCACTTTCTCATACAACCTAAGTAAAGATACTGAGAGCTGGTACAATGTCGGCACCTCTTAAATCACCCAATATGAAAGCAGAGGGCCCGAATTTGAGTGATGGTAATGGCGGGAGAGGGGAGAGAATCACCACTTCTTCGGAGACTGGCAATAAGGAGGGATCTAAGAATAAGGAGGATAAGAAGGAGAAGTGGCTCATGATTTGCCGAAAAGAAGAAGAGAATACAGAAAAACCTAGAGCTGCTCCAAGGTTTATTGGGCAATAGGACTCGTAGATACTTGAAGATGATGAGGTAGATGGGTGTACGGCGGATTCGGAAGGGAACGCTGGGGATGAAAATCAGACGGATATTTTGAGCTTATTTGATTCTGCGGAAACATCCTCCATAGTGTTGTAGTCTTGTCTGCTGAAATTTGTAATCAATTAAATCATTCAATCTCGTAATCTTGGTATAAAATGAAACTCTTTTCCTGCGATAGATAACTGCGGAATATTATTCATGCGTTGCTCAAGTGTGTTGGGATATTTCCTCTATGAATCTTCTTATAAAGTGATCTTCCGGGAACTGTTGGTTCATTAATACTGATTCCTCGAGGAGTAGGTCACAGAACCAACCAAGAATCCTACAGAACTGCAAGTTTTTTGACAGCAGGAATTTAACAGGCAACAGATACAGTACCGCTTCTCTGAGTCTATCTCCGTTCTCCGATTCTCACAATCCTCATTTGCCGGCTCAGCAGACTTGACTCCACTCGGCAATGAAGCGACCTGTATGTATGGCTTAATTGGGACTAAAATATTAAGAAGTTGAAGAAAATGAATTGAAATTCGTTATTCTGAAGTCGTTCAGTGGGAAGGGAAGTAAGCGCCACACCTTTTTTTAACTACTGCACCGCCACAGCAACCCTATTTTAAGATTTCTCCTCCCCGCGATACTGTATTTTTTCACCTATCTAATTTCCAAAACCCAAAAGCGTTCGGCGTTACCTAGATATCATCAAACTTACAAAAACTCTCGGCTCACTCATAACGATTGTCATGTTTAGCACTGGGTGGCATTGGCAATTTGTGAATTAAGGTATTTATCCCTAATTTCCTACCTACCGTACGCCCACCCGACCTCTCAATATTCCCTTCACCAATATCTCTTATACTCTTCGTCGCCACTCCGGCCTCCTATCCATGAAGCTATCCACGAAATTTCTGCAATCGCAATGCCCGAGACTGTCCATCCTGGAAGCTTGTAGCGTTTGTCGGGGAGCCAATCAGTTTCCCACGTTCAGCTGTCCCCGCGTCCATCCCGCTTTCCGTTCTATCGAAGGCGGGGGCTCCATGTACTACCATCCACTTTTAGTAGACTGATTTAGGAATATGAGCGAGTACAATGTAACTTCAAGTGAAGCTAGAGTATATAAGAATAAGTCTCCTTTCTTTTCTTCAATTCCGCGTACCCTCCTGCAATTTTACCTGTTACAGCACCGGGACCCAGAGAGACCAAATAACCTGGGCGCTTTGTATTTGAGCTGGAGGAATCCGAGTACTGCCGATTCACGATGGCACAACTTCTTCTACCAGTTTTGGCAGTAAATTTCATGGTCTTCTCATCCGTGCAAGCAGAACTTCCAGGGGTTCCATCATACGAAGTTCCGTCAGCATTCCCAACCGCGGTGTTTTCTAGTTATTATTTGCAACCAGTACCAACATCAGAACCCCAACCCGCAATCTTCGACCCTGTGCTGAATATCACATATCCATTGAACCTCACCGATCCAACAACAATTCCATCAGCAAGCACCGATCCAGTCTTCTATCCCGTTGCAATAGCAAATCTGACAAATGCAACCTCGGAAACCATCATCCAAGCAGCAATAGCTGAAATCAAAGATATAATCTCGGATAATGGTGGTTTATCCGGAAATTGTTCGAAATGTATTGCTGCCTTGAGTGTTGGAAAGGTAGTCGCCCAATTGGCGCCAACATATATTCCGGATGCAATGGTGTCTTTATGTCAGTCAACGGGATGGGGAACAACCAAATCTTGCCAGACTAGCTACAATGCTACGAATTTCGGAGCTATTTGGACTCAAATTCTGGCTTTGGCTGATGTCAATGGGCTTGATGGGAGGTATATTTGTAGCTCGTTGAGCAGTACTTTTTGTCCTGCTCCAGCACTTACGCCGTTAAATACTACTGGATTATTCCCGAAACCAAAGCCACTGGATCTGTATGTACCTGAACCGAGTGGGGAGAGGGTTAAGGTTATTCATTTGTCGGATTTTCATTTGGATCCAAGATATCAGGTTGCGTCGGAAGCAAATTGTTCTTCAAGTATGTGTTGTAGGTATTCTGGTTCGACGGGAACTTCTCAAGCGGTATTTCCAGCGCCTTTGTATGGAGCATATAAGTTAGTAGATCTTTTGGAACCCATAGAAGTTTGTAACTGACTTCCCAGATGTGATACACCATATTATCTCGGCCTCGCAGCATTGCAATCAATTGCTTCCCTCACAGGAACAGGGACAACCAAATCCAACGCTGCATGGTCAATCTACACGGGTGATCTGGTATCTCACGATCCGGAAAATGAAATGTCACAAGCCTACGTTGAGTACACCGAAACCAGCATTTACAGCATGTTCAAATCATACCTCGAGGGTCCGGTATTTCCAGTGCTAGGAAATCACGATTCCAGCCCTGAAAACATTGACGGCCCATACAATCTCCCAGGACCACTTGGCCAACAATTTAGCTGGAATTACAATCACGTTTCTGGTTTATGGCAACATAACGAATGGCTCAGTGCTGAAGAAGCAAGTCAAGCCGCTGTTCATTATGCAGCTTACTCCATTGTTAACCACTACGGACTCCGAATCATCACACTCAACACAGATTTCTGGTATCGGAACAATTACCTAAATTTCATCAACATAAGTAACCCCGACAACTCGGGCGGCTTCAACTTCCTCATCAATGAACTTCAAGCAGCAGAAGACAACTGCGAAAGGGTGTGGATAATCGGTCACGTCTTAAGCGGCTGGGACGGTACAAATCCACTCCTGGGCCCATCAGATCTGTTCTATCAAATCGTGGATCGTTACTCTCCTCATGTAATCGCAAACATATTCTGGGGACATACACATGAAGATCAAATCATACTTTACTACTCCAATAATGGAACCGTTCGCTCTACCGATACAGCGCAGACAGTAGGTTGGATAGGACCCTCCGTCACGCCCTTGACAAACCTCAACTCAGGGTATAGAATGTACTCCGTAGACACATCAACATTTGAGATCTACGACGCATACACATTTTACTCCGACATCTCCGAAACCCCCACTCTCAACTCTACAGGCCCAACCTATCAGTTCGAGTACTCTACTCGTGATGCTTACGGACCCTCTATCGACTGGCCTGAGGAGGCCCCATTGAACGCTACATTTTGGCACAAGGTCACGGAGGCTATGGAGACCAATAGAACGTTGGTAGAGACGTTCAATGGGTTCCAGGGCAAGAGCAGTTCGAGGAGTCCCAACTGTACGAGTGATGCTTGTGCACAGGCTAAGGTTTGTTATATGAGGAGTGGAAGTGCGCCTCTTGGGAGGGCTTGTCCGCAGGGGTTTGCGAGTGTGCAAAGTCCTTATACTGGGAAGAACTTTTGATGAACGGAGTTTTAAGGTTTTTAAATAGCAATGATGGAATGAAGTTATGATAGTGAGGCTGGTTAAGAAAGATGGTAAAGACTGGGCGTACACTTAACGCCAGGCACTTTTTACTTTGTGATTCCCATTGCAAACGCTGTTGTAGTGCATATATTGAACACCAAATCCTAATCACAACTTTCTTGCAAACGAGTTCCATTATGATAGGTACAATCAATGGTCAGCCCAGAAACATCTAACATAAAACAGGGGGTTCTGGCCTAGTAAGCTTCTAATTAGTGTTCGTCAGATCAACGATAACCGTCCATACTATCTTTCCTATGTATTTACATAAAGTTTAAATTAGTTCACGCTACTACTTATGACTTCTTTGGGTTGGGATACTACTAGTTTCAAAGTGAATATGTGCAAAATGTGACTCAACCTTGCTTTCCGAGAACTTGTAGGAATCATCAAAACAATTAACCCCAAGAGGGTTATACCCAAAAGATCCATTCATCGAAATATCTCCCAATCCTAAGATGCCCACTCCCTTCCTCTTTCAAGCCCCTCTCATTCCACAGGCCGTTCCCCAAAAAATCCGGGGTAAAAGTGCTTGAGGCAAAAAAGGAAGTTTCTAATGGGCCCCTTCCGGGATCGAACCGGAGACCTCACACATTTATTCTCTGTTACTGAGAACCCAAAGCGTGAATCATACCACTAGACCAAGAGGCCGTTTTATTTTTGATGAAAGAGCAATCCTTATCTGGGAATATGAAGGTTTTTGGGCTATGCATGAGTAAAGTGGGTTAGGGTGGAGCTAGGGGATGGATGGGGAGAAGTCGGGGGAATGGTGGCATGACTCGGTTGGAGTGGTGGTGAGCTTTTTGTGGGGTTGTTTTTGGACTACTGTAACAAGGTGCTCTCGGTAGACGAGAAGACGAGAGAGTGTGGTAGAGATTCTTCTTTTTTCAATTGCCGTAAGCTGACTTGAGGCCTTGTCAATTTCAGGCTGTGGAAAGCAATTGAGATAATTGTTGTACAACTTTCCGGTGGCTTGTTCTTGTTCTAATATGTAACTAGAGTGGATTAATGAAATGAATCCAGTTGCGCTAATGAAAAAGGACTGTCTGCTTTTCTTGTCCACTGGAAGGGGAGAAGATAATGGAGGGAGGAACTCTGCATTGTGAGATTACGGAGATATGAGAAAACTTTATGTTTCGAAGGGGTTTGGTATTTTGAGGGTCTGAGAAGCTGGGATTACATTGGACATTCTTTCTGGGGGTTGTCGCAGAATCGCAATATACAGAAGAATAGATTGAGGATGTTGCACCCTTTCGCTTATGATGTACGTATGTGGATGGTTGTGGTAGACTTTTAGTCATTCTTCTTAAGATCCTAGATCTTAGTTTTGTTACTTGTAAGTTTACGATTGCGAGAGTGATAAATATTGGGAAAAACGACTTAGAAAGTTTCTTCAAGCATAGAAGCCCAAGGAAAATCGACTTTTTATCATTACCATTGATGGCAAAAATAATGGTTTGGACGTCAATTACTTGAACTTAGCTTTCGTGGACGGACTATTGATACGAAATAAGACGGCATACTCGAGTATGAACATGAATTTGGAAATGCTCTTATCATGCGAATTCAAGAGCAGAGGTTTCTTCAAGAAGACAACAACCATGCAAGAAAACTTTCTACGAAGTAACTCAGGGCAAATTACCCTGCTGACCGTCTAAAAAGGGCCAGACCAGCTCTATATTAGAACTTTTATCGTTCGAATTTATTTTAATTATCTACGGTCGTTCAACTAACAAGTATTTCCTTTCTTTACTTACGTTATTAGTTGCTGCTTGGTCTTGTATTTGGCGCTTACTAGGTAGCATTCTGTTATTGAAATTAGACAAAGTACGCGGTTACGAGTTCGAAAATTATTAGCATAATATCAACGGTATTGAAAAATGTCAGAGGCAGGCAAGGAATAAAAGAGAAAGGGGGCTTTTGATATTCCTTGAAGGGATCTAAACAGGATTTGTAGGAAACTGTCAGAGGATACTATAGCTTGCGGTAAGTTCTAGTAGGATTCATAATCATCTATAATTGTCGAATCATCCAAGCAGAGAGACATGGCCGAATGAAAGAGTTACGCGTGTGAATATCAAACTTACCCAACTGCTTAGCTCAACTCGACTTGTAATCGAGTTGAGTTACATGAGTACGACTAGTTGATTCTGTTAAGTTAAGCTGACTAGTAGATTTGACTAGTCGAGTAATACTCAAATATTAATCAAAAACGTGACCGACTTTAAATCACTCGGTGATGCTATCGCTTGTGCCTGATATAGGGGTAAGTCAGAGTGCTTAGAACCACCGTCAGGAGTCTGGCTAGCGAGCCCGGTGTTGTGTAAGGGTGGTTTGATTGAAGACTAAGCTACGGGTGCCTAGGGCATAGATATACCCGGAAAGCTGACTAATCTAACTAGTCCGATTTAGGCCCTAACAACTATCTCCCCCCCTAAGGATAGATAGTTACTATAACTATAGATAACTAGCTATAATCTACCTATTCTATAAATCTTCCCGATAGTAATACTATAGTAATTTTGTTCCTTTAGATAATATTAGAGAATTCCTAATAATACTTATAATAATATTTTCTATATTATCTCTATATCTAATATTTTCTCCTAAACCTTCAGTTAGTAAATAAATAAATATATACCTAAGTAATATAAACTCTATAAACTTATAACTACTATTCCTTCTCTAAAAGAAAAACTTTCTTTCTTTTATTATCTTATCCCTAATAGATATATATTACCTGTGAACGTGTGGAGTGAACCACTGCTTGCTGTAATGAATACTGAGTCAAACCGAACACTGCTATAAAGAGCGAACAACTAAGTGAGGAAAGAAGAGAGTTCCAGAGGAACGGAAGCTTAAATACAAGATGCCAGCAGCACGCACGTGCTGCGCTACACGTGATCTGCCCCTAGTTCCTCCAACTCCGTGACATTACCTAACTATTAACGTTTAGCTATTTCTTACTTATATACTATTATAGGTCTCTATATCGAACTCTCCTAAGTTATTTCTATTATCTTTAGAGGAGGAAGTATTTATATTAAAGGTAAACTATTTATTATTATAGTCTTCTAGTACTTATATCTTATTCTCTCTCTTTAATAGAATACTATTTATACCTTTCTCGGTCTCCTCTTTTAGTTAGCTTTACTTTCTCTTTTTTCTCATAGTAGTAAGGCTTTTAGTTACTACTCTCTTTTTCTATCCCTTTTCTAAGTTATAGACTTAAGTTAAGAATCTCTTAAAATTAGTTAGGTTATAAGTCTTTAGTAACTACTTTTCTATATCTAAATAGTATTTATCTATAGCCTTTTATTATATAGCCTTTAAGCTAGTAATTTACTTTTTGTACTATAATTAGATCTCTTAAGTTATTATCTCTTATAATACTAGCTCTTTTAAAAAAATCCTTATTTACTTTAACCCTTTTCTTCTATAAATTATATATACTCTTTATCTAAGCCGTGTATATATTTTTATAAACTTAACTTACTACTTATATTACTTTAATAAGTCGGTTATTATTTATAGCTAGTACTTTTTAAGCTTCCTTAATCTTTTTATATATAGTACTTATATAAGCTTTTTTCTTTCTACTATTACTAGTAAAGGTACTACCTATACTTAAAGTAAAGGTAATAGTTAGTACTATCTTACCTACTACTACCTTTATAGCTATTATAAACTATCTATTCTTATCTTAGAAACTTTATATATACTTTAGGCGCGTTTTTAGTTTTTCGCTAATAGTAAATAGATCTAGGAATTTTCTATAGAATTTAGTCTTTATAAGCTCTTTTATAAGTATACCTAGTTTCTCTAACAAAGAACTGCCTTTTTTAAAACCTCTTTATTCTCTTTAAATAATATAATATATTTCTTAATAATTCTTCTCTAAGAGTCGAAAACCTTAGTAGCTTATAGCTTTCTTTCTTTTACTAGTAATTTAATTAGTAACACTTTTTAATAGTTAGTTAGATAAGTACTATCCCTCTTAAAGAGTAGATAGTCTTTCGCTATATAACCTACTATTAGGACTAGGCTTACTAACTAGTGTTCCTCCTATAAGTCTAATATTTAGTTCTTATTAATGTTCGTTATACCTAAGGCTTTATTCTCGCTATTGTTATTAGTAGCCTCCTTTCTTAATTTCGGGGTAACATTCTCTAGAGGAGTCTTATTAGTATTCGCCTCTCGACTTTTTTATAAGTATTATCTCTATAATACCCTTAGGTATAGTAAGTAACTTCTTACTTAGAGTCTCAGTTCCCTTTTTACTTATATAATCTACTAATATTTTATTTACTATAGCCTTATAGCCTACTTTCTTTATAACGTCTTCTTACTTAAGTTCTAAACACTTTATTTCCTTAGACTACTAATTTATATTAGTTATCTAATCCTTATTCTTATTACTAAACCCTATATTATTAGAGCTTCTTATATTCTTTATAGGATTATAGTTTAAGTCCTCTTCTAGACTCTCGTTTATACTAACTCTATCTATAAGCTCTCTGCCTTTAGCTACCTAGGGTTTGCCGCTCTATAAAGTTTCTTTATAAAAAACCTTAAGATTAAACTCAGCTTTTAATAACTTTTAAATTACTATTATTTCTAGCTTATAGTTTGTAATGGGTTGGTACCCAGGATAAAGCACGGCTATGGAGTAGCTGTGTACACGTACGTGCCTTCCCCTCTTTTTGTACCTTACCGCCATATCGTTAACGCTTAGAGCAAGAAGCTCTGACCAGGTATCAGAGACTTTACTAGTACGAAGAGTCTTCTCTTCTCTTCTCTTCTCTCTTTAGCTTATTCTCTTTGGAAATATATTACCTTTTACTTATACTATACACTTTGCATATAACCCGTGATATTAGAATAAGCTCTTCCTACATCTTTACAAGACTCGGGAATACACGAAAACGAGTAAGCTAGTACTCTGAACTGAAGACCTACGACGACGAGTAAGCTAGTACTCTGAACTGAAGACCTACGACGACGAGTAAGCCAGTACTCTGAACTGAAGACCCACGACGACGAGTAAGCTAGTACTCTGAACTGAAGACCTACGACGACGAGTAAGCCAGTACTCTGAACTGAAGACCCACGACGACGAGTAAGCCAGTACTCTGAACTGAAGACCTACGACGACAATACTATATGTAAGAAAACGAAAAACCTCTAGTTACACGGAAGCATCGGATATCGCAACCATAAGAAAAAGTACTAAAAAGATAAAAACAACATACAATAGAGGGAGGAAACTTAGCACCGTTACTTCAAGAACAGAACCCAGCTATGTCAGCCCCCCTTTGGTTCGAAGCGTATGTTTAATCGTAGAACGTAACAATGGCTACGTTAGTAGCAAGAATCGACGCTCTAAGCGAGAGTACCCCACCTTTGCTACAAGGACCTCCTTAGTTTAGCCAAACTCCTGGGATAGGAAGTCTAATAGTACGTCCAAAGCTACGCCTACCAAACGTAGCGAAATTCTCAGGTATCGACCTAACACTTTACTCCCAGTTTGAAGGCCAGCTTAAAGCCAAACTCGACATAGACAGAGCTACTATTAGAAGTAAGAAAGAGAGGGTCTGGTACGCATTTAGACAACTAGAAGGGGAAGCCGCTACTAAGATTTGGCTATGGATGAAGATAGCAAAGGATAATAAGTCTCTAACTATCCTAGGACTAGTTAAGTAGATGAGAACACTTTTTCAAGACCTAAGGAGTATGCAAAAAGCCCTAAGTAAACTTAATACCCTAGAGCAAGGTAAGAAGCCTATCTCGGAATTCCTTATAGAATTCGACTGTCTACTTCTCGAAGCCGAAGGATATAGATAGGCGGATACGATTAAGAAATCTCTCCTTAAAGCAACTCTGTTAACTTTAATCATAAGAGGCCTTATTAGTACCCTAGAAGCAGAAACCTACATAGACTACTATGCTTAACTAAGGCTTGTTAGTGATTAACAAGAGGAACTCAAGGTTCGTACGACTAGCCAGAATTGGAAGCCATTCTAACAAAGAAGCCAAGCCCAGCAAACAGTAAGCGAGGACATAGTCATAACAGGGGTATATAGAGTTCGGACTAATAATAGGGAGGCTCCCTAGGGATCAGATAAGAAGATAGCCCGGAGAAGAGATCAAGGTCTCTACCTCCGTTATAGTAGCGTAGATTACTTTTTAAGAGGCTATCGAGTATAACTATCTAACAGAAAATCTACAAATAGTAGAAAAATAGTAATACAAATCTTATTAATATCTCCCTCTATAAGCAATAGGAGGAAGGCTAAAGAGGAAGGAGATAACGACTCCGAAGAGTCGGGAAAAGAATAGCTTCTAGGAAAAGACGCTACTAGAAGCATATAGAGAAAGAGGTAGTTAAGAAGTGGAAAGAGTTTAAGAAGAATTCAATAGATAGTGTTCCTTTTATTATATTAGCTTTACTTAATAAAAATTGTTTTGTAAAGACTCTAGTTAATACTAGTTCTCTATTATATAGTCTTATCGACTCTTACTTTACTACTTACTATAATCTCCCGCGTATAAAAATCAGGCCTATCGGCCTTATAGCTTTTGACCAGGAAACAGGAGGAACAGTTACAGAAGTAGCGTACTTCCTACTAGATATTAATAGATACTAAGAAAGACGAATTTTTTGTTATATAGCACCCCGCTTAGTAGACTACAATATGATCCTAGGTATACCTTAGATTGTAAAACAAGATGTACAAATCAACGGCCTAGAATCACAGCTTTGTATTATGTCTATAAACACTTTAGTTCATAATCGGGCTCGTAACTATAAGGAACTAGCTCTAGACTATATCGAAATCTTAGTAGTAGCCTTTACAAGATGGACTAGAGGAAAGAGAAAACATTAGATAGAAGTGTTTATAGCTAGCATAGTAGATATCGAGAAAGCCCTAGCAAAGAAAAAGAAGACAGACCCTCGTATAACACTCCTAAAGTAATATCACGAGTTTTTAGACCTTTATAGCTAAGCGAAAGTAGATACACTACCTCTACTCCGGGGACCAGGTATAGACCACAAGATTGAGCTAGAACAGGTAAACGGCAAGGAACCATAAGTACTATAGGGTCCTCTTTATAATATGTCGAAGGACGAACTTTTAGTACTCCGATAGACTCTTACGAAGTTACTTAATAAACAGTTTATCCAAGTAAGTAACTCCCCGGCGTCGGCGCTAGTCTTGTTTGTACGAAAACCTAGAGGTGGACTACGCTTCTGTGTAGACTACCGTGGCCTAAACCAGATTACAAGGAAGGACCGCTACCCCCTCCCATTAATCTACGAGACGCTACGGAGTATAGGCCAAGCGAAGTAGTTTACAAAACTCGATGTTACAGCTGCGTTTCATAAGATTCGGGTTATAAAGGGAGACGAGTAGAAAACTGCCTTCCGAACAAGGTACGGCCTCTACAAGTAGATGGTTACTCCCTTTGGACTAGTAAATGCTCTAAGTATATTCTAGCGATATATTAACTAGGCGCTACGGGATTACCTCGACGAGTTCTGTTCCGCGTATATAGATAATATCCTAATCTATACAAATAGGGACCTCCACTAACACCGAGAACATATACGAAAAGTCTTCCTACGACTACAGGAGGCGGGTTTATAGCTAGATATTAACAAATGCGAGTTTGAGGTAAAATCAACAAAGTACCTAGGTTTTATTATCGATATAGTTTATAGGGTACGAATAGACCTAGCGAAAGTTAGGGCCATCCTCGAGTAGTAAGTACCAAAGAGCGTAAAAGGAGTCAGGAGCTTCCTAGGCTTTGCAAATTTCTACCGACGTTTTAGTAAGGACTACTCAGAGATCTTACTTCCTCTGACTAAACTTACCTATAAAGATTAAGCCTTCTCTTGGACAGAAGAAGTAGAAAAGGCCTTCTAAAAGCTAAAGCACTTGTTTACTCGAGCCCCTACACTTGTCTAGTTTAACTCAGAGAGAGAGACAGTTATTAAGTGCGATTTGTCTGGGTGGGTAATAGGGGGTACGCTTCTACAGTTTGACGAAGAGGGAGTTTTACGCCCCTGTGTATTCTTCTTAAAGAAGAACGCACCTACTGAGTATAACTACGAAATCTACGACAAGGAAATGCTAGTAATTGTTAGATGTCTAGAAGAATAGGACGTAGACCTACGCTCTATAAAGCACTTTTAAATTCGAACCGACCATAAGAACCTAGAGTACTTTATAATAGTACGACAACTCACGGAACGCTAGATGCGATGGTCACTACTTCTATTACGCTACAACTTCTTAATTAGCTATATTCCAGGAAAGGAGAACGAACAAGCAGACGCTCTATCAAGAAGGGAACAAGATATGCCGGCCGACAATAGCGATAATAGGTTATAGTATCGTAAGGTACAACTACTAAAACCCGAAGCTATTAAGGGACTTGTGGTAGGCTATATAAGAGTATCCCTGGTTACACTTCGATTATCACCAAGGGGAATAACACTACCTATACTAGAAGACCTAGAAACGCTAATCGTACTCGAATAGCCTGTAGTAGATAATAATAATACTCCCTAGCCCTCCGAACTAGAACTACTTTAGGCGGAAGCTGAGGAAGGAGACGAAGGATATAAGAAAGCGCTATAAGCTATATAAGAAGAGAGAAGACTATTCCTAATTAAGCTAAAGCTCCGAGTCTCTATTACTGAATACAAAGTATTAGTAACAAAGAAGCTCCTCTTTAGAAACCGGCGCTAGGTACTAGACTCTAGAGAGCTACGTACTAAGATAATCTAGCAAGTCTACGACTTAATTATATATGGGCACCTAGGAAGAGAAGGGACAGTAGCTATTCTATTATAAGGCTATTTCTAGCTAGGACTATCGTAAGATATTAGAAGATTTGTCCGAAATTGCGATAAGTGTAGAGCAAATAAAGCTTAGAGGGACCGGAGGCAGGGATTTCTAAAGCCCTTACCTATTCCTAATTAGGTCTAGTAAGAGCTCTCTATTAATTTTATTGTCGAACTTCTAGAGAGTAGAGGCTATACAAATATTATTGTTATTACGGATAGGTTAAGTAAAGATATAGTCTTTGATAGACTACTAGATATTAAAGTAGAGACAGTAGCAAAGTAGTTTATATAGAACGTTTATAGCTAGCATAGGGTCCCAAGAGCGGTTGTATCGGACAGAGGTATATAATTTGTAGGAGCCTTATAGACAAGAGTTTACTAACTTCTAGGAATTCAAAGGAGGCTATCGATAGTAGGCCACCCTAAGACAGATAGCTCTACTAAGCGAATAAATCAAACTCTTGAAACCTATCTACGGATGTTCGTTTCCTACGCCTAGGATAATTAGTACGATATACTACCCTCTGCTTAACTAGGGGTAAAAGGGCGGAACGCAGCTTTAATAGGAGTAAGCCCGTTTTTCTTATCCCACGGGTATAATTTAGATCCTTTGGATTTAAAAGCAGACCTGGGACCTCTCTAAGCTAGGAACTCCCTAATCTAAGTAGCGGATACAATGGTCCGGAAGCTAAAGGAAGCAAGAGAATAGGCCTAGGCATTAATAGTAGTAGCTTAGCAAACTTAATAAGAGGTAGTAAATCGAAAAAGGTAATAGTCTCCAGAGTTTAAAGTAGGGGACAAGGTCTAGCTAAACTTAGCTAATATACGTATAGATCGACCGGCAAAGAAACTTAATACTAAGCACGCTAAGTTTACAGTTATTAAGATTATAGGCTCCTATAGCTATAGACTTGATATACCCCCTAGAGTTCATAATGTGTTTTACAGCTAACTTCTCCGAGTAGCCTTAGACGACCCACTTATAGGACAAGTTTAAGACGACTCGTAACTAGGACTAGTAATCGTTGGTAATAAAGAAGAATAGGAGGTGGAGATAATTCTAGACGAGAAATCAAGTAATGGGAAGAGAAAACAATATCTTGTTAAATAGAAAGACTATGCTAGGCCTACATGGGAGCCGGCTTTAGCGCTACAAGAGACTACTGTACTAGACCGATAGGAAGAGGCGCTAACGCGACACGATAGAGGACCTCGTAGAAGAGGGAGGCGTGTACGAAAGTAGGAAGGGGGGTATTATAATAGGTTGGTACCCAGGATAAAGCACGGCTATGGAGTAGCTGTGCACACGTACGTGCCTTCCCCTCTTTTTGTACCTTACCGCTATATTGTTAACGCTTAGAGCAAGAAGCTCTAACCAGGTATCAGAGACTTCACTGGTACGAAGAGTCTTCTCTTCTCTTCTCTTCTCTCTTTAGCTTATTCTCTTTGGAAATACATTACCTTTCACTTACACTGTACACTTTGCATGTGACCCGTGACATAGTTATTTATCTTTATACTATCTCGAGAATATACTCTTTTTATTTTATAATAGTTTTTATACTCTATTTAGACGTTTATTATTTCTTTATAGACTTTCTTTCTATAGAATATATATAGATTATACTTATATAATAATATAATTATTAAGAGTTTTATTAAAACCTTCTTAACTTTATCTTTAGTAAGTTCGAAAAGTTGTTTTTACTTAGCTATAAGGTCTAGCTATTTATAGATATTAGGCTAATCTAAGTTTCCTTTAAGAAAATCTAGTACCTTAGTAGCCTAGGTAACCAATATTATATATATAACCTAACTATCTAAGTTACTTTTTCTAGCTATACGTTTTACTTGTGAACGTGTGGAGTGAACCACTGCTTGCTGTGATGAATACTGAGTCAAACCGAACACTGCTATAAAGAGCGAACAACTAAGTAAGGAGGGAAGAGAGTCCTAGAGGAACAAGAGCCTATATACACGATTCCTCGTAGCACGCACGTGACGCACGTGACGTGCTACACGTGATCTGACCCTAGTTCCTCCAACTCCGTGACATTACTTATCTACTTATATTAAGAAGTTCTACTTTAAAATATAAGATTTCTTTATAGATAGCTTTCTCTTTTTACTAAATTTGTATATTTTTAAAGTTCTTAAATACCTTAACTATCTTACTTTCCTTATAGTTCTAGAAGTATAGCTATATATAAATATATTCTAATTTAATTACTTAGTCTATAACTACTATTCTTATATTACTTACCTTATTTATATACTAAGTAAATATTAGCGATTTTAGAATTAGCCTAGCTTTCTACTTAGTAAAGATAGGTTTTTAGGATACTACTTCTTCTAATATTATACTATTATTTAAAGTACTAAAGGAGAATATTATCTAGTAGTTATAGCTTTTTATTTCTATAGTATTTAGACTAACTAATAGTTTCAGGTACTATAGGGTCTTACCTTAATACTATACTACTTTAGTCTAGCCTTATCTATTATAAATATTCAAGCCCAGCGACTGACCCTCTTTGAATGGCTCAATGGGATTTGAGGTATCTCTTTGGAGCCCTAAGATTGCTAGTTTGGACCAAAGGACAGTGATGCGCGTCGTATTTTCTTCAAGATCTACGGCTTCAATGTCAGTTCAGATGCAAACACGTGGGCGCGAAGTGTAACTTACCATCCGTTGAACGATTTTGCGATGAGGAGGAAAACTTTCTGCGACAGATCGGAGCTGGAGTCGTGGGAGGGGAAATATCAAATTTGTGCGAAATCGGTCTTTACCAAATACCGATTTGCCATTCATATCAAAGCATCTTGTGCACCCCCTGGGACCTCCAAAAGCGGCGTTGGTTTGACAGTCAATGAAGAATTAGGAATGCCAATGCAACTCAAAAGAAGTTCTCTTATATATCTATAATCGATAAGTTGCTTGTATTTCGTAAGCAAAACAAACACATCAGTACCCAATCATCAGAGATCAAAAAACCCAGCAATGATTCTCTTAATCTTTTTGAATCTAAAACTTCAAGAAATGTCACAAAACAGTATCAACCTACGTTGGTAAGGGCACAATATCAAGGCACCTCCCCCCTCATCAACAGGAGCAATTGAAGCTGAACTTGCGAAGGCTCCTAGATACTTCACCTTCAACTTTATTGTATGTATAGAAAAGAGAGCTGAAAAGCAATTTGGAGCAAGTATCTAGTGTCTCCAGTTTCTCAAGTTCCCTGCCTAAGAGGAAGACCTGAAGGCTTTACTTTTGTTTTTTGCTTAACATTTTTGGCAGGTAAATACTGCTAGAGCTTTTCCCTATTATCCCTATGCCATATTAAGAGTCTTACGCTAACAAAATTGAATTTGTGGAGAAAATGGGGTCAGGCTGTTGCGCTGCCAAGTGGGGACGGTAAAGTGCTGAGTGTAATGAATAGAGGTGCCATCTTTATTTTAGCAAACTGTTTTCTGAGATCTCTCAGAGATCTCTCAGCTTTAAAGCGTGACTTTAGGTTTAGATAGAATAGATGTAATCACCAAAATGCCAGAGCGAACTCCTCGAGTCAACAAGCTTAATAGGAACGAACTAATGGAATCCTGTAGTTCATCACGTGAGCATCACCTTGACAAGTTTCCATCATCGTGGTGTTGTATGTTTCTTTAAAGATTATCAACTTTAGTATTATCCAAAGACGATATTATACCCTTTTCCCTTACTTATATCCATCCAGTTGACGTGATTTTCGCCAAGATCGGTTCTCCTCCAAACCTCCTCCACCACTTCCCTTGCTCTCATGATATTATTCATTTTCTGCCTACGCTCCGTACCACCAAATGCATCCAGAGCCAATTCTCTGTCTTCCTCAGTCATAGCCACACAAGCTGCAACAAAAAGAGGCCACAGTAAAGCCGACATTGGTCCATCGTGACATTGCTCCGCGTTTTTAACAACGTTCGCACATGCGATTAGTGAGAGATGTGCGTGCCTCTGTACCAAGATATCAGATATTGATTGTGAATGAATGGTGTGGTAAAGATAAACAAATGCTGAGTTGCGATAGGCTTCAGCGTTATTCAAAATACTCTGTATACGAGCATCTGGAAGATCAATGGGCTGCTCATTAATTTCCGAATTTGGTGATAATGGATTTGGAGATACAACGGGCTTCCAATCTGTGAGCGCATCCTCAATTGCTTGAGAAGCGCTTTCTAACTCACGTCTTAGACGCCTGGCTTTTGTAGTCTCCCCAGCGGCTATGGCTTCTTCCAATGACCTTTTAAAAGACAGTAGATGAGAAAGTTGATTAATAATGGGCCAAAGGTCGGTAGATAGTCCCAGCAAAGTATCCACGGAATCTAGGGGCGAATTATTAAATGATTGGTCTTCGCCGTCTTCTGTTGGGAACGCAGTAGGTATTGGTTGGGTGACATAATTAGGACATGTCCCGAATGAAAGAGCTGCAATAACATCATAAAATCGGAATGCCTACGAGACAGTCAGTATTACTGTGTAAACAAATACAAAACAGCCATACTCGTTCCAAAAACAGACCAGCAGGCGTGCAAATCCGTGGTCCGGATTTCATTATTGTCATTGCGCCTTTCAAATGGCCATTGACAATATTAGAGTTACCTTTTTGAACCAACTAAATTCTGTCAGCAAAATATAGACTAAGCAATATTATCCCGCTCACCACTTCATAATATACTAAGATCATAATTGCTGCCAAGACCTCTTCCCTATGTATCTGATCATTCTGCTCAATAAGTTGAGCAAGGCCTTGCAATGCCATGTTATGGAAAGTCAATGACTTTTCCTCGTTCTCAACGCCTCCATATTCCAGGTGAGCGCTAGATAAGGCGAAAATAGCATTCATAACGGGCGAGCAACCATGCGACAATGGCAAAACCAGTTGCCTAAATGGGTTCCCAGTATCTTCTTTGAAGACAATCAAATGTGATAGAACGTTGCAAAAATGGTCGACCAATGCACGGCGGTTAGATTTGTCTGAAAATTCCATATATAGAGGCGCATTGAACTCGACAAGTGGTGAGGCAACTGGCGAAGGAGCAATCATCGCAAGATCAGGATACTGGCTTCGTGACCGCACCAAGCACCCTGGTAATTGAGTTGGACTCTGTGGTTCTGCGCAGTTATTATATTTCCTCTCGGTTCGGTTGTCCCAAGCGACATCCCACTCGTATACAGGCAATTCCGAATCGAATTGCTGGTATTCCGATTCTACCTCCCACTTCTGTACAACCTCATTATCACCATCAGGTATTTCGCAAGATTCGAACCTGTCAGGCCATCGTTCGTCACAGAATATAGGCGATTGGTTGTCTGCGGAAAAGACTGAACCTGCACAGGAAGACCGCCTTCGTTTTCGTGGCTTCACGGCCTCGTATTCGCATTTCAAGCCTCGCTCTGTGCACCGATCGCAAGGACGATTTTCGTTGCATTTCTTCTTCTGAAAGAGAGATCAGGAAAACCAATGGAGTCGCGGGGATGGCATCTGGCATACCTTCTCCTTGCTGGTATGGATTAGTATACGTAGAAACCAACATTTGGTCGAGCAAGCTTACCAAGATATACAACCTCCAACACCAATCCCGTCAGCACAATCTCACTCTCAGAGAATGTTTTGGCATCTTACCAGCTCTCGATCTCTTCTTTGACTCTTTTGGGGGTGCGCGTCGAGCATAAAGGAGCATCTTGGGCATTGTGCGGATGGCTACTTCTGAGGAACTTCCGGATAACGGACGTCTCAATCCAAACGGTGGTACTTGAGATTGAGCTGCATTGTCGCGGCAGATCCAACCAGTCTGGTGGCCAGCAGAGGTTACTCAACTTGTATTTCTTTTACGAGGCAGGTCCGTCATGTGGGTCCATGATCTTACGGTAATGCGGGGTAAAAGTGACGCGCGCGAAATAGTGGATTGAGATTCTCCGTTTAACACTGGGCAGGGTCGGCAGGGTTGGGAAAGTTATGCCGAGGCTGTGAAGCCATCATGTGAGCAGAGCACGTGGAGCAGAATGGCCCAAGATAACAGGCGCTTCCAGGGATTGGAATGGAGTTGGAAAAGCTTCAGAAATAATGGGCACATCTGGGGAAGCATCTCAGAAACTTTATTTACATCGACCACGTGACTAGCCTCGAAAAGAGTTCTTGCACAGGTGGGGCTTCACAGTCAGAACTCGTATGAAGTTCCATTGTTGCCTATTGATAGACCTTCAACAGGGATTGTGTTTTTTGGTGCTCGGAAAACTCGAAAAATATGAATTCGAGAACTTCAGTTGAGCAGTTCAGTCGAGCAGCACTCAAAGGAGGTGAGCTCTGCAGACAGCTCAGTTTCAGAGTGTTCGACGAGTTTTTTATCACTGTACTCGTATGATAAAAGAGTCTGGTGCTCTATCAAGAGAACTGATAATATCAGCAGATATAGGCAGGGTCTGGACAGCTTGCGTCTCCTCCTCCCTTGTACTTCGTATACGACTTTCTATAAGCAAGGTACAACCCCACGATATAAAGTTTTAAGCCAGTTAGATTGTCTGATTAATGTGGACGTATGTCAGAGATTGATGAGGTGGGAGCCCACGGGCTGTCCAGACCCTTGCCTTCGAAAGAGAATCAGTACTGTACTCGTAGACTGTGGTACTGTACGCAGAGAAAAGCTCAGATTTAGCCGATACTTGACCCGCTTTTTAATTAATCCGCTTGCCAAGTACCTACGTTCATGGATTACTCTCGTGGGTTGGTGGAGGAGATTCGCTTTTCTGTTTATGGAAATTTGCGTGGAATTTCATGTACAGAGAGTACATTGATCAAATTTCGTCTTACATGTTTGCTTGCTGAAAGCTAGATCTGTGCTATGGTAACCCTGGATTTGCTGGTTTGACTAATTAGACTATTACAACCGCCGCATAATAGATTTTCGGAATACTACTATAGACGTTACTAATACGATAATCTATTCTATAATAACCTTTTGTTATAGCTTATTACGGTGTAGAACAAGTAGGGTGATAGGTATAGAATAAGGAATAGAATATAGCAAGTAAACATTATATAACATATAAATCTATATAAGGGTCTATGTTCCCCGCCCCTTGTTGCTTCTCCACTATATTAGTTTCTTGAATATAGACGCTACCGACCCGGCCATATCGCTATAGAGTTAGTGTAGGACGTAAACTAAGGGCGAGACAATAGTAATTGGGAATAGCTTTACTTTTTACTTGTTTGGATTTAAAGAACTTACAAGGCGTTGTGCTTTAATCCGATTACTTATTAGTTTAGGTTGCTTTATTTACTTTCCTAGGCAAGGGGTGTGGTTTAATAAATAATTAACTTCAATTATCAATTTAACTAGCGAATAATTTGCATCCTGGAAGTGATTAAATAATACTATCTATTCTACTATACGTAGCAATTGACGAATTACTAGTAGTGTTGATCAATTCGTTGATTTGAGGGTTACAATAGCACAGATCATGTTAACAACGAATTAGTAATCTACATACAGCGTTCAAACTCGGTTGACGATACATCAAGTCATCATATACTCATTAAATAATGTCCGTTCATTTTTTTTATGGTTGGAATATAATTTATCTGAACGGGCTCCGAATGAAAGTTTCCCAAGGACTGTACTGTAAGATTACTGGGAACCCCATATTTAGCGAAGTCGCAGCAGGACTAGTGATACGATTGATGACTAAGTACAAGAGAGACTTTCCATGTCTGTCCTGAGTACTCAATCTATGTTTCACTGATTAGTGCTTAATAGTGGCTCTATGGCGGTAAATGATAAGCGCCATATATCCACATTATGAAGTTCTACATTAATTTGAATTCTACTTTGTTGACTCTGCCACTTCTATTAATTATCAAAAAGCACTGAGCACACACTTGGAAGAAAATTACAGAATTTGTTTCGATATCTCTTATCTAGATTAATTCTATTAAGTTTCCAATTTCATTTAGCGTTAGACGGCCCCCAATCATTGGCAATTTTGGCAAGAGTTCTAATCTAAAATGTTGATCGGGTTTCCATCCATCTTGAGCAATCTGCCTCCTTTCCAAACATGCGTGATATTCCTTGGCTCGCTAAGAACCTCAATATCATCAAGTGGATTCAGCGTTGGAAAAAAACAATCAACTAATCAATTAATACTCTGAATAATTCAGATTTGAATTGATTTGATTTGATTAATAGGTCTAGTTGATTTGATTTGATTAACCGATTTGGTTAATTAGATTATTAATTGATTAGTATATACTGTAAATAGTAACTATAAATAGTAACTAAAGTACAAAGTAATTGTCCTCAAATAACGTATCTTTTAGTAGTATATCCTTGTCCTTATTTACGAAACACCCCTAGCTTTTTAGGCTTATACTAGTATAGCCTTTAGAGTCTCTTTTATTATCATATTCCGATTTAGTACCTTGGTAAGATAATTTAAAGTAGGTTATATGATTTTACGTAACCCTATACTAGTTATAACAAATAATTAGTACTATAAGCCTTTTAGTAAAGCAAGGGAAGACTCTTATTATATAAATGTTTTATAAGCTCTACTTATACGTTATATAGGGAGGTCGGACCACCCGGACACGTGCCGGACTCTGTCCCGGACTCTACCCGGGGGCCCGGGACTCTTCCCCGAGTCTCGGACCGATCGGACTCCGTATTAATCTGAATTAATCTGAATTAATCTGATTACTTAGCGATTTAATTTGATTAATCGATATATTAATCTGATTTAATTTGATTAAGTGCTATTAATTAAATCAAATCAAATCATTTTCTACGCTGAGTGGATTCTTACTAAGAGCAATAAAGTCCGCATCATACCCCTCCTTCAACAACCCAGATTTTGGAGCTTTCGGTCCCAATGTCTCGGGGGCATTTGCAGTTCCAGCTTCTATGGCTTGAAGTGGCGAAAGCCCCGCCTCGACTGTATACTTGAATTTAATGCCATTCATACCATGATTCCAAGGTATATCCAAAGAACTAATCAAGATATCCGTACCAATTGCTATACGCACACCAGCTTTGACAGCTTTTCGGTATGATTCTTCGTAGTGCCTTTTTACCTCGCGTATTTGTTCGTACTGCTTAGGAGACCAAAGTTCAGGATGTTTGATCAAGAATTCTAAGCTACTTCGAGTTACAATCAATAAGACGTCTTTCTCGACTATCAACTTTATAGCGTCGTCTTCAAGGAGTGTAACGTACTCGATCGTCCTACATCCTGCCTTAATAGCGGTAATAATACTTGCATTCGCATGATAATAAGCCGCAACCGTAAGGCGATTCCTTATCGCTAAACTACTGCGTCAAAATATCGTCTCTATTACTAGAAACACTACTACTAGCAGCGATTTTGATAACTTTGGCCCTATTTCGGACCTGTACTCGAACTGCTTTGATACACTTATCGATACTATTATATAAATGACAAGGAAGTCCGTAAGCAATTTGATTCTGGAAGACGTTGAGTAGTACTATTCTCGTGTCTCCGTAGCCGGTAGTAGTATTGAGAATACTAACAGTAGAATAAATATTAGGACCTAGTAACCAGCCCTCCTTAATAACCTTCGCGAGTTACACGCCGTATCCAGAGAGCTCGCGTATAGAAGTAAACCTAGTATTCAACGTTGCAACGACGTCTCGGGCACATCTAGCCCTAGAAACTGCCATATAAGTCGAAGCCATAATGTCCGGGCTATATATTATTATCCCGTTAAAATGGACATAACAGTCCCATAACCCGGGCATGAGAATTAGGACCCTCACGGGTGTTAGGTCTTTATACTTAGTAGCCAGGTCATTTGTTGCACCAACAGCGATGATTATTTTGTCGCAAAATATAAGTGTCGCATCTTTGATCGGCTGGCCGCGACCGGGTATAAGGAGCTCGGCATCAATTCTGGAGTAGTTTGTTTGAGGGAATACCCGCATGATGGCATGCAATGTGAATTTCAATTCCGGTAGCTGTTAGTTGAGGAAAAGATCGTTATAGACAGGACCTTTTTATATAGGGTGTTGGCGATGGGCCAAAGCGGGATTTGTATTTGAACGTGGGTTATTGTACATAGAAACAGGGGAACCTCATGCATGTGGATCTTTCCCACCGCTCGCTTATGTTTGCTTCTGGGAAAAGCCAATCGGAGGAATTTTGCCAGGATCATAGAAAGAAGTAACTTGACTCCATATGCTGATAATGTTTGGTTTTTCGGAAAGTATGCAGGAGCTATGCACGGCATTCAGTAGAACACGACATTCCATAACAAGGTCCAAGCAGCAAAAGCGTGTGGCATTCATATATATAGTCCGCTTGGACGGGAGAAAACCCTCGTTTTGATCTACTCCCATGTGAAAGAACACACAAGAAAGTCTTAGTAAAATCAAACCTCATACACAAATTCTGTATTCTCCTTATTACTTGAATCCAAAAACTCCCAATTACATATCCATCGCTTGATAACTCGTAACATTTGGCACAGCCGTTTTGTTTTGTTTTGCGGCTTTTGCCAAGTATATCACCATTGGATGAAAATGAGGTGAACAATAATACATCAAGTTTACTGAAATATCAAAGTAAGTTCAGCGGGAACACGATGAGGGCATTCTTGGTAGTAATATATATGAGCTGTATATCCTCAGAAAAGTTGAAATGATGGAAAGATTTGGGATGCATCCTTGAGCACCAATGGTGTTTTCGAAGCAGCGATTCGTTGGTGAACATTGTGCGGAAGGTAGGAGCCGAGATTGGGTTGGTTGCACATTCATAGCAGGCCATTGGATGGGGTAAATACACCGCTTTTGTTTTGCATTGCATGGGTTCGCATGTGTTGGTTTCCAACGTACGAAACAACCGGTATATTTTTGACCAGATGAATGTATTCACACCATCGCTGTTATTTTCTCAAATTTTCTTTCCGTTTTTAGAATAATTCAAATTCCATGGCTCTGTCGAATAACTCCCCCTCAGAGCGAAGTCCGCTGTTAAGCGAGTCCCACAACGATGGCGTGACAACAACAGAACACACCGAGAATGGAAGCAGTGCCTTCGATGATGATGAAGAAACGTCAAATACTGAGCTCCTGAGTATTTTGGCCGGTGTATACAGTAGGTGATCTTTGGACGTGTTCTTCTTATCCGGTTTATTCTTACCACTGCAATAACCAATTTTTTGAGATGACATTACTGACTTTAACCCTCCTGTAAAGTGGGAGCCTTCGTCGCAGCTCTAGACTCAACTTTAGTAGCTAACCTGTCAGCTCCAATCTCAACGTCCTTCAACAACATGCCCCTACTCGGTTGGTTGGCCTCCGCCTTCTTCATCGCAAGCACAGCATCCCAACCATTATCTGGAAAGTTGACCGATATCTACGGCCGAAGGAACGGTTTGATATTCGCCAGTCTTATCTTTGCACTTGGAAACCTGCTCTGTGCACTCGCCCACAAAGAATGGGTTCTCATCCTGGGACGAGTCATAGCTGGACTAGGCGGAGGCGCTATAGGACCAATTGGCTCATTCATAATGTCTGATCTTATTCCTCTTAGAAAGAGAGGAATGTGGCAAGGTATCGGAAACATATGTTATGGGATAGGTTCCGGGCTTGGAGAGCCTTTCGGAGGCTGGGTCAATGATACGATTGGTCGGAGGTGGGCATTCGTCGTACAAATTCCTTTGACTCTTCTTTCGCTTATTTGGGTCGCAATCAAGGTTGATATCCCACTAAAAGAAATAGAACAGTCAAAAATCAAGAGGGTTGATTTTCTGGGTGCATTTTTGCTTGTTGCCTCACTTGTGCTGATGTTCTTGGTCTCAATTCAGGGGGAAATATTTTGCCTTGGATCCACCCACTTGTTCTTGGGGCTCTTTGCGTTTCTGTGGTGTCACTTGTTCTTTTCATCCTCGTGGAAGCTAAATGGGCCCTTGAACCTATCATCCCGGTCCGTTTACTGCTGAATCGGACGATTGCAGCGGTATGTCTGACCAACTGGTTTATGTCAATGGCTCGTTTTGGGCTTTTATTTTATGGCCCTATATACTTTCAATTACAGGGCTACTCAGCATCGCAATCAGGCCTTCGTCTTGTTCCTGAATCGGTTGCTATTAGCACGACATCTCTTGCTTGTGGGATGGTCATGCGATGGACAGGTCGTTACTATTCCCTCAGCATGATGGTTCAGGGTGTCTTCGTTATCGGATTCGTTTGTATCTCTACAATGCAACTCAGTACACCTGCCTGGCCACCATTCATTTATCTCTTTTTGGTTGGCCTAGGGTATAGTGGTATGCTAACAACAACACTTCTCGCCCTCATCGCGGCAGTCGAGCAGGAACACCAAGCAGTCATTACTTCTGCCTCTTATGCGGCTCGTAGCACAGGAAGTGTCATTGGAATTACCATTGTGGGTCCCACTCTCCTTGCAGCTGATGTAGAAAGATTAGAACTAACTGTACATAGGCCTCGACGGTATTCCAAAACGTCCTTCGACCACAACTCTGGTCTCGTTTACATCACAATAAAAACGCGCAAGACATTATATCTAGTATTGAACACAACCTCAAAACAATTCATACCCTACCCCCGGATTTGAGAAGTGAAGCTTCTGAAGCGTACATGATTTCGCTGAGAGCAGTTTTTCTGACGATGCTTGGATTGGCAGTGACGGGATTGGTCACCGGGGCTTTCATGAAAGAGTATAAACTGCATAATAAATTATCTAGGCGGCCCTTGAGTTAAGAGGCAGGAAATCTTGGTTTCTACCTAATTTCGAATGGTTAAATTTGTGCAGAGTGGACAAAGGCTACTGGAGAGTGGACTAGGATACTTTTTTCAAATGATTAGAGGGGTCCGATCACTTGTGGAGGGCAATGTAGAGTAAGTCAAATTACCATAGGTATTCCAAACTCGCTTATTCTCATATTCGGTTCCCACGGTGATATATCGAGTTCGTATGTCCTAGCAAAGCATGGGGCTTTCCAATTGGGTGGCTCCTACTCTATAACTATCAGTGGTAACCTATTGATCTTTTCGTCTTAGTTTGATATTTCATCGAGTATAGAATATTTGTATTGACAGGAGAAAATCCTGTAAGGAGCCTTGAGTTAGATGAGTAAACACAAGTGGAAAAGAGTAGTATTACATTGCCATGAAACACGTGACCCTGTACCCTAATTCCAGTTTATAATACATGGTATATTTTAAATAAGGCTAGATTGTTATGTCTAGAGTAATATTCGCTTTACATATAATATGAACTAAACAATTTCACAACAAGTTCAAGTTAGTACAAACCCCTAACATATATAGTACCAAATGTATTTCGAGTATATATTCCGAGCCAATTACAAACAGTTTATTCGACTTTAATCACAATCTTCCCAACAATATCTTGCTTGAGTATTTTCGCAAAGGCACTCTTCGCGTCTTCAAACTCAAAAACCTCCCCAATTGGTGGGTGTAGATCTTTCTTCTCGATTAGCTCTACCATATCAAGAAGGTTCTGCCTGCTCATGGCTAGAATGCCTCTCACTATAATCGGATACAGATTAGTCTAAAAGAACCCTTATATGAATTTTCAAAGGGGACTGAAGAAACGTACAAGTTATAGCCCTCTCAACAAGCGGAAATATCAAATTTGACTCTTTTTGTTCACCTAAAAAGCCGACTAGGGCAGCTGTTCCACCTTGACGAAGGCAAGCAATACTTTGCTCGATCGTTGAGGCACCACCCATATCGGCGACGAGATCTACTCCCCGCCCGTTCGTGAGGCGCTTGACTTCTGTGTGCCAGTCTGGGTGGGTCTTGTAATTGATTAGTTCGGATGCTCCTAGTTGTTTCGCTTCTTGGAGTTTGGCGTCTGAGGATGAGGTGGCTATGACCGTGGCCCCCAATGCTGCGGCAAACTAGAAAGGTTCGTTAATGACCGAGTAAGACCCATTCAATTCGAGGAAACCACATGCCTGAATTATAAACGAACTGACGCCGCCAGTACCCTGCGTCAAAACCGTCGTCCCTTCCTTAATGGCAGGTATACTATCCAAAGTATTCATAGCCGTTCCTCCAGCACAGCTCAAAGATGCCGCTTCCACCCAACTAAGATTCTTCGGCTTTCTAACCAACGAATCATCCAGCAGAACCTTATACTGGGTCAAGCTCCCTTGAACAACGCCCGCTCCGAGGATATTGGTCCATCTCCATCCCTCGTTATCCCCACCCTTCCAATCTGGGCTTTGATTGAGAATAACATGATCACCGACAGCCCATACAGAATTGGGTCCTACTGAAATGACTTCTCCAGCCCCTAAAACCCGGAAAGAGGAGTCAGAAACAACTCAGGTTTATTTCGAGAGTACGGAGATATAGGAATAATCAAGACCACCAACAAAGTTGGGGAGTGTCTCAAGTCTAGAAACTGCGAAAACAAGGGCTTTGAATTAGAAGAATGAACTTACCGTCGCAGCAAGGTACTAAACCAGGGGCAGTTGTAAGAGGGTAGCCGCCGGCAACGACCATGGCATCGCGGTAGTTGATGCCTACGGCGTGGATACGGACCAAGACCGAGTTTTGGCCCGGTGTTGGAATGGGGATGTCATTAAGAACAAGGTTGGCTGCGCATGCTGATTTGAAGTTTTTAGAGGTGTCGTTTTGGTAAACTTGCCATGCCCGGGTGGTTGAAGACATGGTACTAAGGTGGTTGTGTTGTTCGAAGTCAATGAGATGGGGGGTTCAAATTTTGATTATAGAAATAGGTTGTTAGATGAGGTCGGATTCTGTCACTGGACGTTGCATCAAAGAAAATAACAGATGATCTTCTGGTGGGATGTCAATTAAATAAGAGACATCGTGCTCTTCTCCGAAAACACGGAGAAAACAACCAGTCTAAACTACTTCTATGACAGAGCTTCCCGAGCTCATCCACAAAAAGTGACACTTGAATTTCTGATTATCAATACGCAACTTCCATATTGCCAACTAGGTCTAGTACGCCATGGGTACGAAGAATCCATCGTGAAGATGATTCTTCCATTGGATTACGCAATCACGTTCCTATGTTAGGATGAGCATGGACCGTGTTTATGGATGTTCTGATAAACAGCATGACCGTGAAATATTTACAAGATAAAGGAAAATGGGGCAAATATAAGTGGGATATCTCTAGGACGTTTTTCCTCCGCGGGTATGGTTCGTTTTGGAAGGAGATATAAACAGCCTATTCGATTGGCGAGAACAGGGTTGAAATCCGAAAAGAGAATGACAGAAAAAGTAATAAAGGGTCTTTAGATTACATATTCTAAGAAATGGCACCGTTGCATTAGAGACTATAAAGGAAGCTACCTTTGAGGCTCAAGGATTACTTGAGAATTCGGTGGAGTAACGGGTGGAAAAAAAGACAAGGCCCGAATTCCTCTTGGCAGGCTCTAAAGCATCTGAAAATAAATCGACAACTTTCTAGACCTGTAAAATCTTATTTACCCTAAATATTGAGAGTTTACTCGAGTATAACCTAGCTGATGCTAATAGAATACATCGTAATTAATATGAGAAGTTGAAGTTGAAGTTACGGTATTTCTTTTTTATTCTCCACATTAGTATTCGGCTGTCACAGTACGTAAGTACATTCCAACTTAATATTCCGCCGACATTCGGCCGATACAGTAGAGTATTACAAACCTACTCTAATAAATCGGACTTGGCAGTGCTACGTAAGTATATATAGGTGGAGTACAAAACAGTGCTAACTTAAATAAATCAAACCCCCCTACTTACTAGTAGTCCTTATCCTAATTTAAAGGTTATAATAAGCGAGGAATAATAAATATAACAGACAGTAGGGTTTACATGGGGTTTTTAGTAGAGTACAAGGTGAAATCCTACCATCTCTTCCTGGCGCCAAAATGCTAAGTACAACGTGCACCCAAAGTAGAGAAGACGTGTCTACCTTTTCGTCATTTTCCCCGTAAAGCAAAGTGGTTTACCTACTTAAGCAGCCTTTCTAAGCATTTGAGTCTCCATTCGACCCAGTTATCGCACCCACTTTGGGTGCCACGTTCTTACCTGGCACTTTGGCGTCTGGGAGGGATAAATATTAGTTTAATGTGACGTCCTCGTTACAGGTATGGTTACTTGGCTGGCTCGCCTAGCTAGCCGAGAAGTATCTGCGGGTATAAGTACACCTAACTTTGTACGTAGAGAGCCCCTATCTTATGTCCTCAATCCAAGAAAACTAATTCCCGTTTATAGTCTTCAAATTTAGCTTCTCGTTAATAAATGGGTAACCTCGCGGTGGACAGAATAAGTGGCGGAACACACTCTGGTCCTTGTATAGCTTTTAATGAAAGTCGTTATAATTACTTTGAAGTAAAAGTACTTACTTTTCTATTACGTAAAGATGTTTTCGATACCTAGTTATCTTTCCTTCCTTTCTAATATAATTTCTGAGCTTCTGATTAGTATAGGCATTTTAAGCGTCTTTTCAGCGTACCTAAGGGGGTATATTTGTTGAAATTACGTAATCCGTCCCACTACATTAAGTCTACTTTGTCAAAGACTCCTTGTTAGCTGGATACATATAAACTAGCTGCATCTATAGTAGAATAATCAAGCACTTAACCAGCTTCTCATTTACTATATTTTATCAGGTTATAAGCCCGGCTTACTACTACAAACAAGTAATAAATCGTACCCTTTGTTTAGATACTAAAAACAGAATTTCGACTACTCGAATATCTACTATTTTCAGAACAAAGATAGTGTTTTTATATAGAATACTACTGTATATAGTTACGAGTTTTCTAGTACAAAGGCTAATTTTAGCCGTATTCGTACTATATCACTTAGCGTTTACGAACGTATATCCTACCGTATTGTCCTTTTAAATAACAAAGCTAATTCGTTTAAAGCAAATACTCTAAAATACGGATACCATCACATCACACCTTTTTTCGCGGACTAAATCTTTTGTTCTGAACGATTCAGTCTCTCCTCTTCTAGACTAAACAATCCATTTCCTCTCGAGGAGATGGCTCCTTCTAGGCCCCCCTTTACCCCTACCCCTGGGGCAAGAGGTCCTAGGGGAGTAGGAAGCCGCCCCCTCCCGAATATACAACAACTATTTGTCGCTGGAGCCTCTAAAGTCCTTAAACGGAACCAAGTCGGACAGAGGTACTTCGGCGGCACTGCAGAGGCAGTAGACCACTACCTAAGTACTCTTCTAGACAAGGCTCCGAACGACGTCCTCCCGCTATTACGCGAACTCTGTCAACAAATAGGCGACCTTTGCCTTACCTTCCACAACACCTACATACAAGGGAACCCACCCCCTATGCCTATATCGGCCCCCGAGCCCCACCAACCTCTCCTACGAACAGTAGAGGATGTTTCTGTCCTACTCTCCCCCCCTCTCATAAGGGAAAAAACTTCCTATGCACGGACCGCGGCTGCCTTAGCAGGCGCCCAGGCATCAACCGTGCTAGACATACGCTCAGTCAACCCTACCCTTCCCTCGGTAGAGCCTATAATTTCTACTAAGTCTTCTAATAATACTAAGGAAGTAAAGCCTGACATCCGGATTTATATCCGGCTCGACTTAGAGGCCCCTAAGCGAAAGCTTTCTGCTCAGGCTATGTGTCACGAATCACGTGCTTACGTGATACTTGTCATAATTAGAGGCGCAACCCTCGACAGGCATATCCAGGTTTCTTATAACAAATAGGGATCGCTTAGGATAGCTAAGCGATCCAGGGATTTCTTTTGGTTATTATTACGTGACAAATGGGCGACTGGCCGAACGTGTCGACCATGTCGACCATGTCGACCAAATCGGCTATGGTCGAGCTTGTCGACCATGGCGGCCATGAGTATGAAGGTGCTATATAAGACTGGCACGTCTGCTATTAGATAGGAGCTTTGTGCTTAACTTAGTTATTAATCTTATTATATTGTTTAATATCTTTGATACAAGTAACGAGTTCACTTCTAAGTGAATAACCCGATAGTCTTCTTCTTATCATAGTATACTAACTAGCGAACACCTAGCTAAGTTTAGTTAGCCAGTTTGAGTATTCGTTACACTTTGAGCACCTGCTTTAAGTCGAAACTATTACGATGGCTCCTACTACCCCAGTAGCAGGATCGGCCACCAGCCCCTAGGCTAGCCGAGTCAACCTCCCCGAAACCAGCGGAGGGACTGCTACGACAAACATCAATACTCCTCGATCAAAAGACGTCGACAACAACAACGACGACGATAGTATACTAGATACACCTAACCTGTACAAGGTCGAGGCACTTGAAAACATTAAAGTCAAGATGCCCGACACGTACAACGGAAAGCGAACAGAACTTGACTTGTTCCTTCTTTAGATGGACATCTACTTCAACTTTAATAAAGAGAAGTTCAAGGACGACTATAGCTTCCGCTTAATCTTCGCCGTCTCCTACCTTAGGGGACCAGCGCTAGAATAGGCCTAGCCTTACCTCGAGGATTACTTCGACAACAATGGAGGAAACATGACTATAACCAAGGCTATGTTTAGGTCTTGGGGAGGATTCAAATAGGCGATTCGACGAGTCTTCGGAGACTTCGACGCTGTCCGTACCGCGGTACGTAACCTTCTAGGTTTACAACAAACCGGATCAGCTATCGACTACGCTAACGAGTTCTAGCGATATAGGAACAAATTAGGGTGGGACGCCCCTGTACTTATAGAATTGTTCTAAAGGGGACTTAAGACGTATCTCCGTAAGGAGATGGTAAGACAAAATATAACCTTCTTAAATATTACAACTATAATTGAGACCGTTATCTAGTTAGACAACCGTCTCTAGGAATTTAGGAAGTTATCCCCGAAGTAGGAGAATTAGTCTAAGGGACATAAGCGGTGGAATCGTTCCTATTACAGAAAAGGCCGTAAAGTAAACGCCGCCGAAAAGAAACCCTTCCCGCGGGGAGGAGGCCTTTCCTAGGAAGAACGCGACCGAAGACGCGAGTAGAACTTATATTACTCTTGTAGTAAATCCGGCCATCGAGTAAACAAGTACTACGCGAAGGATACGAAGAAACCCTAGAAAGGAACAAAGCAAATTAACGCTATAGCTAGAAAGGAGATAGCTGTGCTTAAGAAGAGAATATTAACTAGTAACGAGCTCGAAGAAATAGGAATTTATACCTAGCTCGAGGACAACTTAGGACTCGACGAATATTACGCTACGAGATCCGACGACGAGTACTCTTTGCCTCTCTAGTTAAAAGAGAACGAGCGGTATGAGTCCGACGAGTCGGAATCATCAGAGTCGTTAGATAGTACCTTAGGGGACGAATATAATCCGTCAAAACAGAACCCCGAGGTCGGAGAAAATTGGACATTTATTAGAACCTTTATGTTAGGCAATAGATAGGTCCACATAGACGGGTTAAAGTTAGACTTCTGGAGCCCGCATGCTACTTATGGCGGCGAGCTAGTTACCTTGACCGCCTATGAGGTAATAGATTGTAACGACTATTGGATAACTTTCAAAAGTATCCCGTCAGGACAAATGGTCATTAAAGCTACTAAGCGTTACGACGAGAATGACTTAGATAACGAACCTTAAGAAGAGGTATATCTAGAACCACTGCTATAGGTCGGAGATACCTAGAGGGTATACGACATAACTCTATAGACTAGCGAATGGAGATGGGTAAGCAAACTAGAGTTTGTTAGTTAACCTAAGCCAAACTTCGTAGGAGACCTCCCGAAAGTATAGTTGGACCTATACGTAGATAGAACGTATATAGTAGAATAGGTAGACGAGATAGGAGTCTTGTTCTTACCTACGAGAGGTAGAGATAGACGTCTATTCCTGGTTCGCTACGCTAGCTAGGATAAGGAAATCTGCGCTACTTCCGGAGACTAATAGTTAGTAGTAACTATAGTTATACGAGGGAAGGAACTCCGAGTAATAATAGACTCGGGAGCTATAGGAAACTTCCTTTCCCTGAACTTAGCTAGGAAGCTAAACGTCCCTATTAGGAAGATAGTACCCTACTAGTTAATAGTAGTAGACGGGACAGAAATAGGATACTAGAACGGAATAATTAACTAGAGTACTATTCTAACGAAAACTACTATCGACGGACACTGTTTAGACATATAGTTCGATATCGTTAAAATAGGAAGTAAGGAAGCGATTCTTAGTATACCTTAGATTAGAGAACATAATCTAGATATCGATTAGAAGGTAAGAAAGATTACCTTCAGTCGTTATAGTTACGAGGGTTTATACGAATAACTACAAGGCCGGAACGAAGTTTGCGCTACTTCTTCTAGAGAGCCCGGACACCTAGGAAAGGGTCTTCCATAGGTTAGCGAAGGAGCCGATTTAGAGTTACCTATATAGTATAGAGAATTTAAGGATCTGTTCGAGAACCTAGAGGACATGCGTACCCTCCCCGAACATTGCCCATAGGATCACGAGATTAAATTGAAAGAGGGTTATAACCTTAGGAAGCAAAAGCTTTGACCTCACAATTGGAGGAACCTTTAGCTACTTGAGGAGTACGTTAAGGAAGGAATTAAGAAAGGACATATTCGGAAGTCAGAGTTACTGACCGCTTCGAATATATTGATCGCTAAGAAAAAGGACGATCTAAAAGGTAGAGCTTGTATTAACTACCGAGAAGTTAATAATACTACAGTTAAGGACGCTTATCTGTTACTAACCGGCTAATACTTACGGGACAAGTTAGGCCGAGCTAAGATATTTACTAAGCTCGACTAACGAAATGCTTTTAGCTTAATTAGGATTAAGCCAGGAGATGAATAGAAAACGGCATTCGTCTTGCCATCGGGACTCTATAAGTACAATATAATACCATTCGGACTTACGAACGTACCAGCTACTTGTCAGAGATAAAACAATAGTATTCTAGAAGACCTTCTAGGAGTAACTGTTATCTGTTACCTAGACGACATTCTAGTATACTTAGAACGAAAGGAAGACTATCAGGGACACGTTAGAGAGGTCTTACGGAGACTCGCTGCCGTAGACTCCCGCCTTAAGTTATCGAAGTACAAGTTCGGAATAACTTGTACTATCTTCCTTAGATATGTGATTAGCCCTGGTCAAATAGAAGTTAACCCGGACAAAATTAAGGCAATCGTAGAATAGAAATCACCCGAGAACGTTAAGGACGTCTAATTATTCTAGGGATTCGCTAACTTTTGTCGACAGTTTATAACAGACTATACTAGACTATCTAAACCCCTAACGGACTTGACTAGGAAAGATAAGACATTCTCCTAGGATAAGACAACGGAATAGGCATTTTAGGAAATTAAGAAGCGATTCGCTAAGGAGCTAATCCTTAGGAATTACGACGTCGACAAACTAAGCACTATTAAGACAGATGCTTCGGACACTGCTATTAGAGCTGTACACTTATAGCCTAATAAGAACGAGAAGCTAATACCTGTCGCATACTTCTCGAAAACATTGGATTCAGCTTAGTAGAACTATAGTATCTTTAAGAAAGAACTCCTCGCTATAGTCCTAGCTTTAGAGCATTAGAAGATTTACCTTTAGGGTGTAAAGTACTAGGTAACTATCCTTACTAACCATGAGAATCTAAAGACATTTACGACAACTAAGGAGCTTAGTAATAGGAGACTCGCTAGGTGGTCGTAAATCCTAGCTAGATTTAACATCGTAATTCGTTACGTTAGTAGAACGTTAAATATACAAGTAGATACGCTTAGCCGGAAACTAGGCTACGAAGGAGATAAGGAGTACAAAAAGATTACAATCTTAAAAACCCTTGAGAACGGAGACCTTGCCCTAACAATTCATGAAATCGCTGCTATAACCAAGGAGAGCCCTTAGGACAATAAAATTAGAGTAGCACAGTTATAAGACAAGATCGAAAAGACAAAGAACAGTAAGATCTAGGTCCCGGACTTATATGTAAAAGAATTTATTACAGAATACTATACGGCACCGGCCCATGGACATCAAGGAGTTCGCCGAACTCTCCAACGGATTAGACGGAACTACTATATTAAGAAGGTAGCAGCCGTAGTTAAGGAAGTGATAGCGGAGTATAATACCTATATCAGGAGCAAGGCTCCCCGCCATGCCCCCTACGGACAGATAGGCACTACTCCGATACTACCAACCCCTTGGAAGTCGATCTCTTGGGATTTTATAGTAAAATTACCGAAATCTAAGGATCCGATGACAGGTGTCGAGTACGACTCGATCCTAGTTATCATAGAAAGGCTAACGAAATATATGATCTTGGTACCATACAAAGAGTTAAGTATAGCCGAGGAATTAGTATTCGTATTCCTTAAAGAAGTAGTCTCGAAATATGGACTACTAGAAGAGATTATCTCAGATAGAGACAAGCTCTTTACCTTATTGTTCTAGATAGTACTTACGGAGCGCTTAGGAGTGAAAAGAAAGCTATTAATAGTATTTTACCCCCAGACAAATGGAGGGAACGAACGTATAAATCAAGTAGTTAAGACATACCTTCGTTATTATGTGAATTACTAATAAGACGATTAGGTTAAACTACTACTACTAGTAGAATTCGTATATAATAGCTCAATAACGGAAACAATACTTATTACGCTATTCTACGCTAACTTTAGGTATGAATTAGAAGTGTATCGGGAACCATTGGCTACGACAACAGATAACTAACTTGCCTATATCTAGGTCTCGAAAATCAAAGGTTTATACATAGAACTCGTAAGTGAATTATAGTTCGTAGCAGAAAGAAACGCGTACTACTATAATAAACGACGTAGTCAGGAGCCAACGTTAAAAGAGGGGGATAAAGTCTACCTTGTATAGAAAAACATTAATATAAGGAGACCGAGTAACAAACTAGACTATAAGAAACTTAGACTATTTAAAATCAAGAAAGTTAGAGGACTATTAAATTATGAATTAGTACTACTAGAGACAATAAACATCTACCTAGTATTCTACATATCCCTACTCGAACTAGTACTACTGGGAGTACTACTAGCCCCACACACAGAGATTTAACTAGTTAACCCAAACGCCGAATATGAGGTCGAGAAGATTCTTAACTATAGGGTTATTAGAGGATAGATTAAGTACTTAATTAAATAGTTGGATTACCTATATTCGGAAAACACCTAGGAACCTAGAAAAAACATTACCTAGTACTCGGAGGAACTTTAGGAGTTCTACCGCCGAAACCTAGGGCGGCCCACATCTCAGGGTTACCTAAGAGGGCCTCGAGAAAGGACAGGTTAAGACCCGGGTCGGGAAAAGGGTCAGAAGTACTAGGAGCTAAAGGAATAGCTACCTCCCTCTGCTTCTTTTCTTCCTCTTCTCTCTCCTTCTCCTCTAGCTTAGCCATAGAGTTTAGACCGGAACGAATTAGCTCTTGCTCCCTTTCGTCAAGCTGACGCTGTAACTTCCGCAAACGAAGAATTTTGGCAGCCGCCTCTTACTAGGACTACTAGGCTCGCTCTTCTTCCTCCTTTAGACTTTTCCGTTGTCGATCGATCGACGACTAGTCGGAAAGTAAGGGCATTCGATTTCGCGATTTAATATTGTAGGATTTCTTCTATCTAGTACATTCGGAGCACTTGTTCGTATCCGAGGTAGTAGCTAAGGCTATATATTTTCGACTAGACCTTTCGTATTGTATACATAGAGCCATTTCTTCGCCAGACTTGTTAATACGCTTTGTAAGTTCGATCCAACGCTTGTGTTCTAAAGTACAAGTAGTGTTCATAGTGAAGGGAAAGGGCTGGCCATCTTCCGACGATATTTCTATGGTTATACTTAAGCTTGGGGACCAAGCTAAGCTAAAAAGGGGATAGTGTCACAAATCACGTGCTTACGTAATACTTGTTATAATTAGAGGCGTAACCCTCGACAGGCATATCCAGGTTTCTTATAACAAATAGGGATCGCTTAGGACAGCTAAGCAATCCAGGGATTTCTTTTAGTTATTATCACGTAACAAATGGGCGACTGGCCGAACGTGTCGACCATGTCGACCATGTCGACCAAATCGGCCATGGTCGAGCTTGTCGACCATGGCGGCCATGAGTATGAAGGTTCTATATAAGACTAGCACGTCTGCCATTAGATAGGAGCTTCGTGCTCAACTTAGTTATTAATCTTATTATATTGTTTGACATCTTTAATACAAGTAACGAGTTCACTTCTAAGTGAACAACCCGATAGTCTTCTTCT
Organism: Hymenoscyphus occultus; assembly: GCA_900536445.1. Lineage (NCBI taxonomy): Eukaryota > Fungi > Ascomycota > Leotiomycetes > Helotiales > Helotiaceae > Hymenoscyphus > Hymenoscyphus occultus. Next base: position 50,593 of record UNPT01000366.1, read on the forward strand.
TATTATAGTATACCAACCAGCGAACACCCAGCCAAGTTTAGTTAGCCAGTTTGAGTATTCGTTACAGTTACTCCCGCCCGAGCTCAGCTAACGACGGCCTCACTAGACCCCCTACGGCCATATACTGCCTAGACTGTCTTTATTAATACAAAGAATATTACTACCTCTACACCTCTCCCCTCTATGGCCCCGATCCTAGGTAGGAGGGTTTATATTAAGAGACTTCCTAAGATCTCTAAGAGGGTATAGTGTACGACGTGCTGGGATTGGTACAATACCCGGATTTGCGGAAAGAATAAGAAGTGCCGGCTATACGGGAGCGGAAAGCACTCTAAAACCCTACACCCTCGATGTATTAAGAACTCTAGCTGTCGGATACGATGTCTACACTGTTACGGCCCCCACGACGCGAAATGCCAGCTTAGACCCTCTAGGCTAGGAAAACCCCCTTTTAGGAAGAACAGACTTGCTATATAGCAGGCCTGTAACGAGATAAGGAGGCGCGAAGAGAAGGAGTCGCCTTGCCAGACCTCCGATACAAGCATGGAAACCCCCTGTACCCCTAGGGCTATTCTACGGCGCTCTAGCTCCGCCCCTCTGCCTTTAGATAAAGTAGGGCCTCCTACTATGCCAGCCCCCCCCTCTCCGACTCTATAATGGTAGGATACTAGACAAAGGGGAACCGATGCCTACAGATCCTACAAATCAACGTCCACAAGTCGGCCGACCACCAAGAACTCCTTCTACAGCTTGCCCATGAGAGCCGAGTAGACATTATCCTTGTCCAAGAGCCCTACATCTACCTTCGGGAGATAGAGCGGCGAATTACAAAGCGGCACCCGAACTACGAGTGCCTAGCGCCTATTTGCGACTGGGTGGCCGGCCCTCCAAGAGCCCTTACCTTTATACGTAAAGGAGCTGGGCTAAAGGCTAATCAGTGCTCCCCGACTAGCGCCGGCATACAAAGCAGGGACCTTGTCCTATTCGAAATATATCCCTTAGTTAGCCCCCCGCTAAGGGTACTTAACGTCTATAACGCCCCAGTCGGCGCTATAGGAGCGGGGAACGCTCTTAAGCTTACTATAGGATCTCGGTCTCTAGAGAGAGGGCCTCTCTTTCTAGCGGGGGACCTTAATATAAAGAGCCGTACTTAGCAGCCAGAATACCTTGGACATGAAAGCCCTCTAGCTTCTAGGCTTGTCGACTGGGCGGAAAATAGGGGTCTACAACTCCTTACCCCCCCTGGAACCCAAACGTACTCGCTTGGCAATACCCTAGACTTAGCCTTCTGCTCTAGCGAACTGTTTCAAAAGGGAGCTTCTACTGAGGTTAACCTAGCCTTTGATTGCGACTCGGACCACTTCCCGTGTCTAACCTAGCTACCTTAGATTGGTAACCCTACTCTTATAAGCCCACTACTTAAGTTTAGCTTAATAAGCCACCTTGCCTTTCACTTGACCCTTAAGACTAAGCTTGACCCCGACTAGCTCTTTTAGCTTCCGGACCAGCCTTAAGAAAGCGACTTAGACTCCCTCGCCTCCTATATCACGGGTGCGCTATATAGCGCCTATCAAGCTAGCGCGAAGCGTAGTCTTGGCCACGGCTTTGGACACCCCTGGTGGTCGGAGGAGTGCCGGGCCCTCGCTAGCTAGATTAAGCGAGACAGACGAGTTAGTAACCTAGAAGGAATAGACTCTACTCGAAAGAAGCTACGTAAAGATATCCGAAAGGCTAAAGGTCTACACTTTAGGGACCTAATCGATAGAGCTATCGAGAGTAAGGACGTCTTTAAGATCTGTAAGTAGCACCGAAGCACTGGGTCCTATAAGTCCCCTCCTCTTAGGAGTATAGACGGGCTGATTAGCTTCTCTACTAAAGAAAAGCAAGAGATCCTTATACAAGACCTCCTTACAAACAAGGCCGAGGTCGGAGATATCCCGTTCGACTCCTCTACTGTTCCTACTTGCCAGCTACCCTAGGCCCCTATTACCCTACTAGAGGTTACGGAATCGATCCTAGGCAAGGCGTCTACAGCCCCTGGAGAAGACGAGTTAGTAACAGGGATCTTTAAGCTAGCTTGGCCTAAAATCTCCCACCTAGTCTTAGCTTTATACAAGGGCTGCCTCGAGGTAGGGTACTACCCTAGGGCCTTTCGGTTAGCGATTATTACTATTATTCCTAAGCCAAATAAGAAGGATAAATCGTCCCCGAGAGCCTACTGTCCTATCTCGCTCCTCTCTGTACTAGGAAAAGGGCTAGAGAGGCTCCTTGCCAAACAAATATCGTAGATTATAATTAAGCGAGAAGTGCTCGGCCCTAACTAGTTTAGCGCCCTCCCTTAGAGCGGCTACAGACCTAACTACCTGTCTTACTTACGACATAGAGAGAGCTCTAAGCGAGGGCAAGGAGGCC